>VYZV01030656.1:146298-244692 GCA_013401275.1 Pandion haliaetus | reverse complement strand
GGGGGGGGCACCACCCCCACCCCTACCCTTTTGCGCATCTGGGTGTTATTTATCTTGCAAAATACAAACCTTGAATTTCAGAAAATATCCCATCTGTGTTTTCCTGTGCGATTCTTGCATCGTCATCGCTTTGCTCATGCATTATGCTGGAGCATGACTGCCGCAGCCTGCCCCCAGCCATGCCCAGCGCCGGAGGAGCAGGCAAAGACACGACTGCTGTGCTGGTGCTTTCTAACTTTCACATGCTTGATTTGCTGTCAGAGCAATCTTTTCTTCCCATACAGCTCTGCAGTCAGTAGTGCTGTTGCTTTGCAGGTGAACTGCACAGTGTGTACTGAAGCATACTATTTATAGGAGGGTAAGGTGTCTGTTTAAGGAACGGTGTACATGTTCTGGGAGCAGGATGAGAAAGAGCAATTGAGCAAGAAAAAGCAAGCAATTTCTGATTTTATTCCCTGACAAAAGGGCTAGGGAATAAAATCAGAAAAATAATTCCTGAATAACATGAGTTATAGCAAAGTTAATATATTTTTGTTTATTCTTTCTCACTGTGAGCATTTTTTTCCCCCCATGAAACTATACTCCAACCTGGTGCTGCACTCTTAATTATCTTGCTGAATACTCTATGTCATTCTCAGATCACTAACTAAATAAATTACTCTTATGAAATAGATATGTGTTTTCTCCCTGTTGAAGGGTGCTAAGGAGCAAAGAGTCAAAGTTAAATGTAGGACCAGAGCTCAGGTATTCTCAGGCCTCACTATTATGCTAAAGCCATCAAGTCATCCTAGAAACTCGTAATAGCAACACTGGTGGAAATGACTGCCCATCCTTGAAGCTTTTTCTTTACATAAAAAAGTCCAAGAAATGCTGTTCAGCAAGTTTATTCTGGAACTCTATGAGAGTATCAATTGCACAAACTGTTAATAATGTAGGCAGATATTAAGAAAACTGCAACACAGTATGGGATGCTCAGTATCCTGAAAATCCTCTTTAAGTACCCTAGTATGTCTATAAAATCTTCCTACAGCTCTGGGTATGGTCCAGTCAGCAGAGTACCCCATCTCAGCTTCCATCCATCCACCCTGACACCAGAATACCAAAGCATTTAGTTGGTAAACAGGCGCTTGCAAAATCCTTCCTTCACTTTCTCTTAATTTGTGTTATATAAATTCTATATTTCCTAGAATAGAGGCTCTGAACTGCTGAACTCAGTCTGAAGTCAATCCAGCTGACAAGCTCATTTATATTAATAGGAAATCAACTGTTCCTTTTTGCTGGATTCCCAGTGGAGCAACTGGTGGTCTGCTTTTTCCATGCAGCCATCCTACTCCATACTGAAATGCCTCAAAAATATTTGTTTGCTAGAAAAATGTTAGTGGAAACCAATATTGCTGATGTGAAAAACAAATAAATAGAGAAAACCCACAGATTCTTCTGGTCAATTAGACCTTCAGATAGTGGTCAAATTTTTTGTATACTATTAGATAGCACTTAATAGCTGTCTTCCAACAGCCTCATGGCTTTTAACAACTAATCATAAAAAAACCCAAAACCAAACAGAACAAAACAGAGTTACAGCTATGGTCATATTGTTTGTCAGGAGCTTGTATTTAGGAGTTTGTATGTAGTGGCTATAACATATCAGACTAAGACTTCTTTCCCTTACCTAGCCCAGGTGGTCATCACTGGCTGTTTGAGGAAGAGGTATAAGAAAAGCTACATGGGACAACTTATAGGTGATTCTATTAGTGGAGGAGACTGAATAATTTTTCCTTTACACCGTTAGCCAAAGGGTTTGTATACCTTCTCATTCATTGATTCTTTGTCCTGTACTGTGATTTTCTTTTCCATTTAGTTGCCGTTTAGAGTGTTTAAACCTTTTGGAGCTCCTGGGACATCCAGACTTTCCCATTAGTGGGGTGGGCAGTGCACAGCTGGTCTGAGGCTGGAGAGCCACTGTCATCTTGAAGGTGGAACAGGGCCCTGCGGATGCCCCAGGGTAGTGCTTGGATCCTAACGACAAGCAGATTGCACATTTGCATAACGATGCAAATGAGTGACCCGACCACAGCAGGAATGGCATGTCTTTTCCAGACCCTTGTTACCATTGTACAAGATTGGACATTAGCCATGAAGGTAAGAGAAGAGGTCATCTTCCCATGCTTTAACTAAGCCCTGAGAGCGAGATACTCTCTTGGGATTTGTTTCCTACATGATGTTGCCTGAGGTGCCGTGCTGGGGGTGTGGGGACCCTGGGCTCCCAGGTGGGGTTGTAAACCCTGTGGTCTGTTCTCCTCCTCGGCATGGCTGCAGTTACCTTCCTCTATGGCTCAGCTAGACACCTGCTGTCGTCCACACCATGTTGGCTGTGATGGGATCACAGCAATGAAAGGCAGCAGTTTCTGCGCAGCCACACAAGTGGTAAGTGTTACCAGAGGCTCAGAAGGTCAGCACATGCTTGTGTAGTGTGGTAGGTACTTGATAAGCTCTGTCTCAAAGTCCTGCATTTTGGGGACTTAATTTTGTAAGGCTTTTTTGGCTTTGCCAGTCTCTCAGGATTCAGAAAATAATGTCTCCAGTTTATTGTATCATCTGCCTATTAAATCTCGCTGTAAAGAGGAGTAAAACTAGACCATGACCATCTATGAAAATTATTTTTTGTTAAATAATTTAAATTTATACTTTTTTATGCCTGGACCAATCTTCATCACTTAAGACTAATTATCATCAAGACATGAAAACAGCATTTCACATTATGTATTTTTTCTGTTCAGCACATAGCCCAATTAATTTTAGCTTCAATTATTGTTAACCACATGTCTGCCAACATTATAAAAATGGCACTGGGTATAGCAAAACATAACCCACCTTTAGAATAGAGATGTGGGTTCATTGTTCAAGTATATAGGGATTAAATTATTTGATGCAATGTTGTGCAAATTTGCTTCTATTTTCCAAAGCTAAGTTTAATGCTCAGTGCTTGTGTTTCTAACCAGAAACCGCAAACTTTCATTGCTGTGACACATTAGTCTCAGCTTCTGTCTGCCTGGATGGTTGCAGATACTCTGGGGCAAAGTTACCTCTAAATGCTCTTGCTTGCTGAATAATAATGATGTTGCATCTCTTAGTAGCTCAATTTCATTATGAAAAGTAGGAAGGAAGATAAGTAAGTAGAAGGAAAGAGTATGGAAGAATCTAGTCTGTATTTTATAAGTAGAGATTTTCTTACAAAACCCCTTGTAAATAATTTAAATTGTTACTGACTCTTCTGAAATGATCAAAATATATTGAAAAACTGAACCTTTCCTCATGTTCATCTGTGCTGAAATGCCTAAACATCCTTCTTGGTTTTGATGCCACAATATGATGTTACCTGGGAGCAGAAATGTCCCTGGCGAAGGCAGTGACATCTCTAAGGGCGAGGGCCATGCTGCACCACCTGTACTTTCAGCAGCCCAACTTCCAGCACTGCACACCAAGTTAAACTCTGGAAAAACTCCACTGGGGTTATTAAAAAGAGAATTAAAAGTAAGACAATAAAGTGCCCACGGCCAAACGAAGCACGGCATGCACTTGTCAGATTGTTCCCTAGTACATATTTAACATTTGTGTTTAACTGTATGATGTAAAGCGCTACACAGTGCCGTGCTATCAGGCCGTGGAGGCAGCTGGTCAGATGCAGCATGGAGCGCCCAGGCACTGGCGAGGGCTGCCGGTGCTCCGTGCACTGTGCCTCTGTGGCCGTGCTGCTCTTCTTGGGTCCCTCTGCCCTACGGGGTGATGGGGAAGAGCTGGATGAGCCCCACCAGTGCTTGGGGGAGTCGCTGGGGCTCTTGTGCCCTGACTCAGGCTGTGTGCTCCCTCGCCAGATGGTTTTTGTTTGATTAACCTTTGGGATTATTGGCTGTCGCCTGGCTCAGTGCAAGGCGGGCATTGGCTTGCTCTGGGTGTTCGGAAAACAGATACAGTAGTTTTGTAGGTGGTTTAGAGGATGGTGTGTAACAAAGAAACAAGAAGTTGCCTAGTTTAGCCTAAATAATCACAGGCAAATCCATCCAGGTGGGAAGGAAGAGATAGTGAGGTTATTGCTGGTGGAGCCAGAGAGTGGAGATTGCGCTGGAGGAGATGAAGGAGAGGAGACTAGAAAAGTGAAAAAGCTGCTGCGTTTCATTAATCTCTATAAAGTCTGGAAAATGCTTTATGTTGTTGGTAGAAAAGTAAATCTACTGATGTTGGCCCTGGTAACGTTTGGCAGCTGGTGCCTGAAGTAACACTGAGGCTGGTGCTGAACAGGCAGTGACCGCTCTGCTGCCACTGATCTGCCACTGGTGACGTGGGCTGGGAAGGATCCTGCTTTCCCCATGGTGCTTCTGCCTCGTGGTTTTACTTTAACCTGCTAGTTAGTGCATTGGCTTGGCATAAAGCACATGCAAGTTACAGGGCTGAGGGGATGTGGTGTGGAGGGTCTTGTCAAAGTGAAGAAAAGCTTCTGTAGTATATGTTAACTAGGGCAAAAGTATTTCGTATCTATAGATTTGGCACACAATAATGAACCATAATGCCTCAGGAGATAGGCATTATTTTAAATGACGATAAAGAGAAAACCTCCCTGGACAGGATAATTACAGATACTGGATTATAACTCAGGAGCTTGCATGCTCAGGCTGGCAGGCAAATAACAAGAAAAGTCATTAGCAGAAAGTGGAAGAGGAAGACATGTTATAGGAATTTCTCCACTTCCTAGTGCTTCATTTGGAAACTTCCCTTCAAGTTCAGTGCCTTAATCTTATCAGATGTCATTGTCACTGCTTATTATGAAACACTCAACTGATCATTTAGATTTTTCTTCAAAGGATCATACTAAACTGAAAATGAACACAAGTAAATGCAGAAACATGCCATTAAAATGCTATGAATAGACTTCTGTGAGATTTGTCCACTTCTGCATTTAACTTTCTGGTTTCTGTTTGCAAATGTGGTGGCTGTGTAAAATAAGATGTAGAACTGTGCACTTAGTCTTTTTCATTTGATTTGTGTGTGTAGGAACCTGTGAGGGTGCGTGGAGTGCAGAAACACAGAAACAAGCGGTTGGTCTGGGCAGAAATGTGTGCTTATGTGTTCTTTTTATATTTTCAAACGCCCATAAATTAATGTGTCCATAAATCAGTGGGTTCCGATTAGAGCTTTGAAGACTCTTATAGAAACTGCATTCCAGTATAAAAATTTTTTTATGTAATCAACTCAAAGAAAATATTCCTGAGCAGTTTGAATTACCTTTGCTCTGATGACTTGCATAATTTAACCGACCCACTGTTTAAGCTAATGGAGAAGAAAACCACAGTGGCTCTAGCAGAAAGCCCAAGTTTTTGCCTCAAGTAGCAGCAAAAGCAGCCTGTTTGTCTAGTTTTCACACCCAAAGCTCTTTGTCTCCAAACCTCGGCTGTTCTCCCATCTGCGTCTGGTTCTGCATCTGCACAATTGCATGCTCAAGACGCAGATTTCCAGGAGCTGTGTGTGCGACAGGGATCTCCCCGTGTACTGTGCATCCCTGGTCTGTGCACAGAGAAGCTGGGAGATGCCCTGAGCCTGGCTGTGGCTATGGGAGATGGCTGGTGGATTTTGTCCATGTAGGGTGAAGACTGAAGCTTGCAGGTTTATGCACTGAATCCATCAGACTTAAAACAGGAGGTGTCAAGCTCAGCACTGCTTTCCTGAATCACGGCCTTATCCGTGAGCAAATAACATATGTCTAAACCTGCTGTCAACTGTAATGAGCTAAAGCAGAAACTCAGTGCCAGCTGATGGTAGTTATATTTTTGGCCAGTATATATGACCATGAAACAGAGCAAATAAAGGCTTTGGTTTTATCCATACCTTTTTATTTATTTCTGTAGTCTGTAGTAGGGGATCATTGCTTTAAAATCCTTAGACATTTGGACATATTTTACAAGACAGTACAGTTTCTGAATGTCACACATTGATCACAGTTTCATACTACTACATGCATATAAAGACACAGATTTTTTTTTTTTTTTAATAATTTGTTTACGGAAACGACTGGAGAGGTCAATAAACTTCAACAAAGAATGACTAAATCAAAGCTAACAAAAAATGTAAGACTTTAAGTACACTAGTATATGGCTAATGTTGCTGTAATCACCCCAAAATGCCAGGGTATTGAAACATTCCTTAAAAGGGGAGAAAACATCATTGGCCCTTGGGTCGATCCAATATAACCCGATGGAGAGATTGTGCAAGACGTGCAGGATCTGCTGGCCTGTTGGGTAGAGGCATGAAGCACTGCCCTTCATTACAGACACACCGAACTGGATTCCCCATTGCTTCCCCAGTGCGCAGGTTAAAAAAATAACTGAAGTGCAAGGCAATGGAGAAACCTGTCATATTCTGCCCTTTCTCAAGCTGGGTCACAGTCAGTTTCAATTGCTAGATACAAAAGCAATTCGATCTACATGTACTAGAAGAGCCACAGGAAACTTATATTTTTCCAGTTTTTATTTGTTGTTAAATATCACCCTACAGCTTTCTTATCCTTCAGTGACGACAGATGCTCACCCCTGCTCTTTGGAGATGGCACTGGGAAGCCCTTGCCTGGGGCTCCTGGGCCGCTGTGCAGGTCCAGCGGCTGGCAGAGCTCTGCAGGTCCAGCAGCCATCCTGTGCTTTTGGAAAAGGAAGACCTGAGGCTGTTCCCCGGCCCTGTGAAACGCTGAGCAGCCGCAATGTGCAGCACAGCGACATATTGCCCCGGCATCCTTCCATGGGCATGGAGTCGTTATTAAACAGCACTTGAAACAGTGCCTCATTAAGTGTTTTCTCCCCATTCAGGAACTGCTTCACTGGCCTGATTAGAGAGCAGGATTCTGCTGCAGTAAGTTTGGGTATATTTTTTTAATGCTGATCTAGTTGGAAAGCGAGTTTGGTTGGTAGCTGTGGCTGGCCTTTCTGATCGCAGTGTCATGGCTTCAAAGTTCAAAGTAACATGGAGCCGCTGCTCCCCCCACCCCCAAACACACCAGTGGGGAATGTTGCAATGTAAAAGCAATTATTTTCTGCACCCGCTACCAAAAAGCCAGAAAGAATAGGGGAAAAAAGAAAAAAAAAAAAAAAAGGTCTTTATCTTTGCCACAAGCCAACAAAACTGCTATAAATAAAATAAATCCCAGTGGTCACATGAGCCAATGTGTGGCTAATGGTACTTAGAGGCAGTGAAACATAACAGGAAGAAGAAGAAGCATAAAGGGCAGAGCTCCTAAATGAAATACAGAGAGTAGAGAAGAACTGATGAATCCTAAAATGGTCTTAAATGTAGATTACCAATAGGGCCAGAGGTTGTGACACAATCAAAGGTAACTGATGGCCCATCTGCTGGTAGTGTCCTCCCAGCATCAGCAAGTCCCTGGACCGAGGGCTGAGACTGTTGAACTGTGTGGCTGAGGTTGTGGTCCTGCTGTAGGGACAGTCATCGGTGAGTTTGGGATGCCACTTGCAGCATCAAGCCCACGAAGAATGCACTGACATGGAGGGATGCTCAGTCAAGAGTGTGATGACACCATTAACATCCTCTTGCCTGAAGGATTCCCTCCTTGCTCAGGCTTTCACTGACCTGTCTCCATTTCCCATTCCCTTGCCCCACTGGTTTCCTCGTAGGTGCTGTGGACAGACACCTCCATCCCTGAGGTCATACAGAGCTTTTAGTTTTCCATTCGCTTTTAGAGATATAGGTCCAAATTCTTTACTGGGCTAAATGGGGCACAGGTCCATTGACCCCAATGGGCTTTTACTTACAGCAGCAAAGAATTTGGCATTTCATGCAAATTTGGCTCCCAGTTTAGGTGCGTCTTTGTACTGAGCCCAGCCTGATTATTATTTTTTAAAGGTAGTGTCGCTATAGTCTTGAAAAGACCCCTTTAAAAATGTCAGAGGTTAGTCCTTGTTCAGTCCTACAGAATATCAATAGTATTATTTCTAGTTAAAAAGAAAAAAGAAGCTTTCTCTTCTAAGACTCTAGACTGAAAACTTCTTGTGCGATGAAGCCAGAATCAAGCAAAGCAAAATTCTGAGTAGTATTTACAGATATGAACACTTGTGGCACCCTACCGTTGGTGTCAAAGGACACTTATTTGTGGCTTAGGTAACACCAGCAACAAAGGGGATACACATCCTGAATGCAGACTTTCAGTTTTCCTAAGGTTTCCTTTGTCTGGCCAAGACAAAGTTTCAGTGCAAGATCCTAAATCTGATCAGCATGGGGTGCGAAACACATGCTGGAAAATAAATGCCTCTTCTTTGAAGGGCTGGTTGGTACTTGGGTCTTTTCTGTTGTGGTGTGGGAGGGCTACCTGCAGGGGCGAATTTAAGACTTGTCTCACTAGAAGCTTTCTGTGGTTTTTGTTGACTATGCTCAAGCAAACTTACTGATATGGAAGGTGCCTTCTGAAGGGATTTATGTGATTGTTGATGACAGATATGGTGGGCTATTGCATTAATTGTTTTCAAAAAAAGAAAAATCCCACCCAGTTTTAATACCTTCATGTGTCAATGGGTCTTGCTGATACGTAATGACAGGCAAAACTGTGTCTGCTGGTTATTCTGTTCATTCAGGTGGTATCTGGACTTTCTGAAACATGTTTTCCCAAATTAATTCTGTGTCAGGTTTATTGGCAGTGTGGTGGGCATATAGAAAAGTCACACAAGCCAGCAAAAGGAAATGGGACCAAAACTCCATTTTTGGAAAAAACATGGTCACTGACCGGACTGCTGGGTGGATTCAAAAGGAAATGTTTGTGCAGAGCTACAGAGCTGGTCCAAAGCTCTTTGTCATGCTAAACTTCAACAGGCCATGAGATAGCTTCAGGATGCACATTCAATTTATGTGATGGCAGAGCTATAAAGGAGCAAGGAAGATCAGTAAGTAAGCAGGTACATGGGCGGACTTTACCATAACCAAATCCAAATCCAGTCCCTTTCTGAATGTGTACATTCAGTTTTTTTCATTCCCTCATAATTTTTTCTCATTTCCTGATTTTGTCTGGGACTGAAATCAGAAATTCCCAAACCCAGTGGGAAATGAAAGTCTTGACCCTTCTGTTTTAACCCAGGAAAAACTCCTCTGAAGGCGGGAGCTTTGCCGGAGCATCATCAGGTCACTGCCTTAAAATAAGAGCCTGAAATTTGATGCTTATCCCAATTCCATCATAATTGTTAGGACAGTCAGATTCAAATCCACCTCTTCTTTATGCTCTCAGCTTAATCGACATAAATCTGGAAAAACACTGAAGTCCGGGCTGTGGCTCACACTGAAGCCAGTGGCATATGCTGACATTTACACTGCCATAACCAAGGGCAGAATCTGGCCCACTCTGTGTTTCTCAGAAGGAACATCTTAGTTTCCATAGCCAGTCCCTGGTTATTTTTAAATACCACAAACAGGAAAATACGAAAACATGACAACATAAGACAGACTCAGTGAGCTTCTCAGAGACACTTCAGGAGTGATGCTGCAGGTGTTTTTCAGAACAAAAGAAAATAACGACAACAAAAAAGTTAGGGGATCAGCTATGTAAATGAACACCAAGAAAGCATCTAATATATTATTCTGTAATACAAAAAGAAGAAATCTGACTTGATTGCCCTATTATAAATTTGCTAAAAATACAGATATATATTTATATTTTTATATATATATAATTTTTTTTTTAATCTGAACAGAAAAATAGACTACTCTGGAATGCATGAAAGTCACATGACTTTTCCATACATCAGATACTTATAAAGCCAACACAATGGCAAACAGGAGGTACAGAGGTAACTAGAACATCTGTACTTTATTCAAGAAC
Organism: Pandion haliaetus; assembly: GCA_013401275.1. Classification (NCBI taxonomy): domain Eukaryota; kingdom Metazoa; phylum Chordata; class Aves; order Accipitriformes; family Pandionidae; genus Pandion; species Pandion haliaetus. Next base: position 234,833 of record VYZV01030656.1, on the reverse strand, counting down.
TATTTAAAGCCATATTCTCCCCAAGTGGGTGATCCTAAAACAACCTAAGGTAACACTTGTTCAGTCTGATTACCATAAGCAGAAGTGACTGACCAAACATGAAGAAGTTGGAGCTAATTTGGAGTCGCCAGGAAAAACCCACCTCCCCATCAGGCTCCTGACTGAGCTGTACAGGAGGGCATCAGTGCCACACAGTCTCCATCGCTTGGACACTTTATTCAGTAATTCTACTATTTGCTTCAAAATGAGGTGTTAAAAACTATTGGAGATCATGTTATGTGGAGCTTACCAATAGAGAGAGAACTTGGCTTTAGAAACCTTGTCTTTGCGATGTTTTAAATACCCTTGTTATTTACTATAAACTGTACCAGTCATAATTCTGTCAAGACATAAATATACAATAGGTACAAATATTAACAATACATTACAATTTTACAGAAGAGAATACGGTTTTCCTTAGAAATGTGTATCTTATTAGCTGCAAGGGAAGAAAAGGCTACAGTTTATTACAGCCATAGTTGCCAAAGAAACCGACCGCCTCAGATATGTTTCTGCGTGACTTGCACAGACAGATATTCCCCGGCATTTGACACACGGCATGTTCAGGAAGGGAATGTGCATTCCATGGGTTTTCTTTTCCACCTTTTTTTTTTTTTCCTTCTTCTACCTTTTTGACTCTCAAACCTTTCAGAAAAATGTGGATTTCACAGGAGACTTTTGTTTCAGTTGGTTTTTTTTTTTCTATAAGTGTGCTTAGGTGAAGGTTCTAAGAAAAGGCACTGAGAAATCTACTGCAATGTGACTGCTGTTTTCCTCTGTTCAGGGCTAAAACTCATAGGATCTTTGCCTCCTGGTTAAGAAAACTGCACCCATTCGTTCTGCATATATATATTCTCTCTATATATATTTTTATATATGTATTAAAAACAATGTCAATGGCATAAGATACAAGCAAGCGCAGACACCACATGTACATAGTCCTTTCAGATATGATGTCTTCTGCAGCAGCAGGTGAAACTCTGTCAGCTTGCTTGATACATGATACACAGTAAATTCGCAGACCTGAATGCCAAGTATCAGTGATTAAACTGCATGCTTTAGCTCAATGCAAGAGAAATTGCATATTTTCCCCAATGGTTATGAACTTTGGGAAACACGTATCAAACAAACTATAAAATGAAATTGTCTTTCTAGTGTCATAGGATTTGGTGAGCATTATGTTGTCAAAGCACTGCCTTTCCTTTTGTAATGAGTACAGATTTAGTCTACCATAGCTTTATGTTAGAGTAGATTTCCCAGTGCTTACATTATATATATGTGTATTATGCACACACACACATATATAGATAGATAGTTCATATTCAGACTTTATTTCATTAAAATAAATTAAACATACTTCCTTTTTAACTGGGCACAGAATGAGAGCTACATCTTCATACACAAATAAGAAAGAAATGCTCTTCAAGCATATTATATGCTTAATTTTAAATTATTTGCTTTCTATAAGAAATCTATAGGACTTTGGCTATTCAGACTTAAAAGGTAGATTTTTAATGATACTTTTGAATTTGGCTTTCAAAAGTGACTCAATAAAATGCTACTTTAAAGGTAGGACTAAATAGATGATATAAGGTGTGTGTCGTGAGTGATCACACAAGGCAGACAGAGGGCCTTTGGTTACAAGGAGAGTTGCACCAGTTGATTATCAGTTAAAAAATGGTAGAATTGTTGATCTGTACATTTTTGTCAGTGCCATCTATAAACCAAATACATCAATTTGGATGAGAGTGTGGTAAATACTACACTATATGGCTATATTTAAATATGTTCACTTTCGTGATATGTAAAATATGACTTTTTTTTCCACATGAAAGCATCAGCTCTAAAAATATTTAACTTGGAAATCACTATTACTTACTTTATCAAAAAAATTGTCCCTGATTTTTCCTCTTTTTACATTTGTGCTGATGGCAGACATGAATGATCACTGAAACATAGAGATTATGTTAAGACTGTTCTCTTTAAGATTTCTCGTTGCCGCTCTATGGCCTCAGAAAGCCACAGAATAAATCAGTATTTAAAGCTTATCTGCTGGAAAGTCACTTTACTTTTTTGTGATGACTCAATCTTAACTAGTATCTCAGCAATACATCGGTTCCTCTAAGTACACTTGTATTTACTATGGCCAAATCCTAAAGTCCTTCACCAAGCAAAGAGCCCACTCAGAGGAACGGTGGTTCTGGCTGAGTGAAGGCAGAGTAAAAGCTAATGAACCTCAGGAATTGGCCCTGCCTAAGTACTCTGGAGAGTACCATTTGCACACATAGGTGCCTTGAACTTATTTTGAGTACCTCCCGTGTCACTCTGCATGGCACGAGATCTCTTTCACTGCTGGTGGGCTAATTCGTGAGGTGGCGGCTCAGCTCTTACTCACGCCTTCCCAGGGTCTTGCCTTGCTGGGACGCAAGGGCAACTTCTGAGCGGGTACCTTGGGCTGCATCCCACCGCCCAGGGATGGGGTCGGCTGAGCAGAGCAGAGTTAACTCCAACGTATGTACAGTTTTGTGCCAAGGAGAAACCTAACAAAGCTATCATCGTAACCCATAATAGTTCCTAAAACATATATGTGCTTATTGCTTTTGTCCGTACATGCTGCATTCACTATTACGGATTACAGACAGAAGTACTGTACAGCTTGGACGGACAGACATTTACATTCAGGACTAACCAACGGCTTTTTTTTTACAATAGGAAGGAACAAAACGCAGCGGACTCGAGCGGCTTGGGGTCTTCCTCCCGCCTGTGTGCCTCCGCTCCCGCGTCCCGTGTCTCAGCATGTCCCCGGACCTGCTGCATGCAGATCGTTACATGCCCCGGCAGGTACTTAGAAATAGGTCAGGAAACGCTCATTGACAAGAGTTATTTACAATTGAGTTTTACAGTAGAAACAGAGAACAACATAAAAGATTACCATCACAGTTATCACAGGACAGGTTGTGACTTGCTACAGGCGTGTAACAAATCACGGTCACGACAGGAGGCACAAATTAAAATAGTGCTTGGTTAAAGTGCTTGATTGTTACACTCTGCTATCCTACTCCAGCATCGCAACAACAACAAAAAGTCAACGTAAAGTGCTTGTCCCCCCCCGAGATTAAAAACCAAAGACAAATTATTTCCTACACAATTTGACATAACTTTATTGAAACAATAATATTTTAAAAACCTAGGCTGGTGGCTGCTAGTTCTATTCATTTAAAATGGTCAGATCTTTTTTTTTTATTTTTTTTTCTCATTTCGTTTAAAAATGACTGGATGTTACTAAAACATCAGGCCTGATTCTCCTGTCTCTCACATCTGCTTCGCGCTGCAGCTCTGCAGGAGCCGCTCCTGCCCGACCTCCTTGCGAGAGAGAGCACAGCCAGGCCCGGGGCGGGTCGCTAACGAATCCCTCTTTTTGCATATTTATGTAACGCTTGCATATCTTTCACTGCGCTGCTCGGGCGCAAAAAGCTTCAGACCAACCAGTTCCTCTCCTACGCCAAGGGTGACACTTGGGCTGACACCTGGAGTCAGCGTGCGGGCGGGAAGGGGAGGCCCGGGGAGCCCTCCCGGTACCCCTGGCACAGGCCGCAGGAGCCACCGCCACACCGGCCATCCCCACGGGGCAGGGCAGCGAGCATCTCCCTTCTGCGGAAGGGTAGGGCGAGAGCTGAGCTCTCCTTCCAGCCCTACGCTCCCCGGCACCAGGAAGGGGGTCTGGCTGCGATGCCTCCAGAGAGTCCTGCTTCTGCATGGCTCCTTCACACCTTCCCGGCATGGGCTGTGGATCTCCTGAGGGCCACATGCTGGCCCTGGGGCAGGTATTGATCTTTAGCAGAGGGTAAGTGCAAGTTTCACTATGTCCTAGGGGATGTTTGGAATTAGATACAAGTGGTGCAACTCACCCTGCTGATGTTTCAAAAGAAAACGTCAGGTCCTACAGGATATCGTATTGTTAAACACACACAGAGCATTTTAATAATTGGTTTCCCTAGACTGTTATTTGTTTCAAACGGTTTTCACTTGGGTTTTCCAATAATGCAAGTGTTCCCTGTTACCTTTAGACACAATATCCATCAGAGAAAGCTGTAGATGGGGAACAGCTGCCCTGAAGCAGTGAGCATTGTGTTTTTGATAGCTTTATACCAACCCCAGCAATTTATTCCAGAGTTCAAATCTGGCTGCCTTGGCATCCTTTATGGAACTAATGCAAATCAGATGTTAATATTTCCAAAAGGAGCTCTAGCATTCAGGGGGAATGGATGGATATTTGGTCACATTGGCTTCACTGGACAACATGAAAGGAGATCAATGTGTGATCATGATTTGCAATCCTTATTTTTGACTGATGTGGGCAACGTCTTTAGAGTTGTTTCAGAGAAGGACATTTTCACAAACCCACACTGGACCTCCCCCAGACTTTTAGAAACAGGCGGCTTGTTTCAGCCAAGTTCATGCCATGCAGAAGCTCTTTTTTTGTGTTGACTGTAAAGACATTCCTTTAAACTTTCAGTAAGTTCTTTTGGAGCCCATCTCAGATGCTTTGATCATGTGTGTTAGCATGTCCTCCGCTGCCTGGTAATACATGTACTTCTGGGGAAATATGATTTTCTAGTCTGACAGTCTCCTGATTGCCCTGGGTTCTTCCAGTGATACCTTCCATAGAGTAAATGCAATTTTGCCCTATCAGCTTAGGGGACGTGGGTAAAGCAGCAGCTTCTAGATGGTTCTTCTCTGTTCTATAAACATTGTCCTTTTGCTTTAGATAGCCACTGTTTGTAACATTGTACTTGGGACTCACATTTCCGGGTGGACTTGAATCATAAAGCAGCTGACCTTCATCATCAGTGTCAGCATCTATATATCTGTGTATACCAGCATCATGGAAGTTGAAAGCTATGGCTGTCTGTGTCTCTGGTGACTTTGGGGGTGTTCTTGCACTCGCGGTTGTGTAGATTGAGGTTTCTGGGCTCATGAGAGATCTGTCAGAGAGTAAGGAAGTATCTGTGGCAGCAGCAGCAGCTCCCCGGCTCTTGAGAGGGTCTGGATATATTCTCAGTACATTTGATGCTGGTACTAATGTGCTGGTGTCCTCTTCCATGAAGTTGACTTTCAGAGATCTTAGTTTTAAAGGGTTACTGGCCTTTATGGAGCTTTTTGGACTTTCTATGAAAAAAGCAGAACGGTGGCTGCCTTCAGAGCTTGGGTTCATTTCCACAAATCTGGCACTGCTGCCCTCTGGCCTGCTCTGCTCCTGAATCACATTAATGCCACCTTTGCAGGGAAGGGTAGCGAGCGGGCTGTGGGAAAACCTCCCAGAGTCAGGGAACTCCGCCGCGCAACTTATGAAGCTGTCAATGCTGGACATGCTCCTCATGTCAATGATGCCATCAGCGCGAGTCGTCAGCAAGGGCACCATAGGGCCGGGAAGGGTTTCCATTTCTAGCTCTTCCTTCTGCTTTCCAGGTTGACTCGATTCTTTAGTATTAAGGTTTGGCTGGGACTGAGTCTTTGCCATTTTGTTATACATGTCCTCTAGCTGTTGGACATTCAGGTGCTGGGGACTTGAAGAAGACCTGGCTTTCTCTGGAGATCCTTGTTCCTTAGTTTCAAAAGATTTACTAGAGCTAGTTTCAGAGAGCGTTCTCTTGGTCCATTTCCATTTGCTGGGAGATAAATGATTGTCCTGAACTTTATCCTTTTTGGCTATGCTTTCTCCATTCTTTTCAACCACAATGTCCATGAGTTCTATACTACGGGCAAACGCATCCTTCATGTTCATGGAAACGATACTGCCATTCCTTTTTGCTCTTTCAAGAGCTTCCCTGCGCTTAATGGCTTTCTCCTGCCTCTTCTGCTCTTTGTAGAACTCAGAGAAATTATTGACAATAATTGGGATCGGAAGAGCAATCACCAGCACTCCAGCAATGCAACACAGTCCTCCTACTATTTTACCTAAAAGTGTTTTGGGGTAGATGTCTCCGTAGCCTACTGTTGTCATGGTGATTGTTGCCCACCAGAAAGAAGCTGGGATGCTCTTGAATTTTGTATCATCCTCATCCTTTTCTGCAAAAAACACTAAACTGGAAAAGATCATAATGCCCATGGCCAAAAACAAGATGAGTAATCCAAGCTCATTGTAACTCCTCCTCAGTGTAAACCCCAAGGACTGTAAACCCGTTGAGTGCCGGGCGAGCTTTAGAATCCGGAGTATCCTCATAATCCGAAATATTTGGACCACTCGTCGTACATTTTGGAACTGAAGTACACTTTTATTGGATTCTGTGAGGAAGATCGTGACATAGTACGGTAAGATAGCTAGCAAATCGATGGCATTCAGTGGGCCTTTGAAAAACTTCCATTTCTTAGGCGAGGATAGGAACCGCAAGAGGTATTCCATTGTAAACCATGCAATGCACACCGCTTCCACGTGGGCAAGTTGGGGATTATCTGTGGTCTGCCCAAATTCATCCACGCCTTGTAGTTCAGGAAGTGTGTTAAGGGACAAGGCAATTGTAGATAGTACAATAAACATGATGGAAATGATTGCCAAAATCTGGAAAGGAAAGAGAAAACAGTGAGTTCATCTCAGAATATATTACACTATCTATCACTGCCATTAACGCATGGCTGTATTTCCACTTACCCATTTCAAGACTAATTTTGCTCTTAGGACACAGAAGTTGCATAACCAATGCATCCTGAGGTGATTTTATTTTGGAAGTTGCTTTAGTTATGTCAGATGCATAAAGGAGATAAAGCATCTACTTCAGCTCCTGTGCCTTCATCCCTGTGTAGTCAAGGAATGCGTACCAAGCAGCTAGGATGCCAGGAGGGCTGTGAAGCAGTTCACAGCAGGAGCTTTTGATTAACTACTAATTAGGTGCCCAACAAAGCCCATCTGGACAACAGGCTCTGAAATCTAAGCAAGAAGGAATGCAACTGTGAATGCAAAATTCGATTGGAATTATGTCCTCCATTTAATGCATGGTTACATCTGTAATTTTGGGTGCCTATGGCTAATTACAGAAACGTGTGTACAATTCTACAACATATAAGCATACGAGTAATACAATCTTTTCTAATGACTCATCTCTAATTTGAAACTTGACAGTTGTGAAATACATGAAAATTTTACCAAGCTTTCTAAAACGTTTTGAGTCCTGAGCTACTCTGCATGCAACCGACTGGCCATCCTAGCTCCTCATCACAACCAGGGGAAAGAGCAAACTCATCCTGGCAAACCAAACTGCTCAACACTGAGACAGTCAAGGAAGGGCAGGTCCAGCCACTGGAGAAGTCATCCATTTTCAGAAACCAGCTCCTGGGCTAAAGAGTGCAATGAGAGAAGAGTTTGCAGTGAGCAGACATAAACCTGCTCAGATCCTGGGTCATCGCCCCTATGTAGAGCTAGAGAGCATGATGTGCTAGATTAGCGTATTTGCAGCTTTCAGATGGCGTAGGCAGATTGTCCTTCCATACCTGTTTTATAGAGACATTAATGCTATACTCTCCAGTTTTCCCTAATTATGTCTTCTTTCAAAGTCATTTTAGGGAGGTTTTAGAGCTGACAGTTTGAGAAGTGTTTTTTTTTCTACTGGTGAGTTCTTTCTCTGGTTTGTTAATTGGGTGGGATTATATCTAGTTTCTTAGGTTACTGCCAAAATACAGTAATGATTTCAAAACACACGTATATATGACTAATGTTTTATGTATTTATTTCAGTGTAAGCTAGTCCCTTATGCTGGCTTTTCTCCTGCTTGATAGAAAAGCAGCATGAAATCAATTGCAACGTATGTGCATGATGACTAGATACACAATATTAAGCAATGAATTATAAAATGTATGATGAGTTCTGCATCATGAATTGCAAATCTGACACACTCCTTCCATGCCCATATAACTAGATTTTAGGCTTCCTCACAGGGACCTTTTTCAGCCAGCCTCACAATACCAGAATATCCACAGTTACCACCTGGGGCACTGGAGAAAGAAATTTTTGCAGGATTTCTCTTCAGCCAAGCCCAGCACAGACGTCCTAAAAGTCAGGAAATATCAGACTTCTGAACATTTATTCCTGAACGGACAGTCACTACAGTGGAACAAGCCTTGCCGCTGTAGGAGAAACATGCAGATCCAATACAGTTCAGAAATACTGTGGTCTTCTCAAGAAGAGCCTCACCTCTTCTCCAAAGCTGAAAGGCAGAAATGGTCTCCAAAGGCTGGAAACATCACTTGAATTAAATTCATATAGCAAGCTTAAGCTATAGCTTTAGGAGAAAATCCCATATACCTTCAAAAAAAACCCCAAATTTAAGGGAAGAGTTTCAATTCTGAAAATTTGATTTCAACAAGTGTTTTAAAATCCACTTGCTGTTAAGAAAATACCTTCCAGGTCAATGTAATAAAATAATTTACCCTTTAACTCACTAAAATGTACTATATAACTTTGATTTGTACATGACACTGCAGACCTAGTAATTTAATCTGAAGAATAAGATTTTACTAGAAACAAAGATTAGCTTCATTAAACAATCTGGTTTCATTGTCTAAATTGGATTAAATGGAAGAACTGAACGGTGTAAATAGCCTCCTATGCAATGTTCTAGCACCAGGAATTTTAGAATAGCCTCACTTTCAGTTACTAAATTGTTGCCAGGAAAAATTCTGGGAAGATTCCTTTTTCTTTTTAAACAGGTTGCCTAAAAGAATGTTTGTTGTTAGCTGTGCCATGCTATGCACCCTCACAGTGCTAGCGAACCTTTTGCCTCCTCTTCATTTCCTTCCTCTTCCATAAATTTGCTGCTGAAATACGAACGACCCCACAACTACTTGTGCAATGTGGGATTTGCCTTGTTGAGAGATTTCTCAGGTCAATGAGACAAAGAAGCTGTGGGAAAGACTTGGGGGTGTTCAAAAATGCAGGCAGAACTATGGGATGAAGAGAAGCAGAGAGGAATGCAGGGAAAAGTGCTTGAACTGATGGCTTTGAACTCAAGAGAATAAAATGGAAGTCAAGTGTCTCATGGTGAAGCAGGGAGAAATTTAGACATTAACTATTTCTTCGTGGTTGTTTGTTTCAAAAGACCATCTCCTGAAGAGCAGGTAATACTCCCAAGAAGCAGAGAGCCTGATCTGCTTTCCTAGAAGGCTCTTTTAGTGTTTTTGCTGTCATCACTTTTTTTACAACTCAACATTTCTGAAGGTGTTTGGGATGTTTTCAGTGGTAATTTCAATTTTTTTTGCTTGGTTTTATCTCTGCCCACTATACACAGAAGGGCTTATTTGTAGACTTAGATGTACATAGTGTGTTTTATCTCCCTCACTTTCAGTGTAAATATTAACACTCCATCTTTATTCAGTGGATGGAATCCAGCAGCAGTAATTGGTGTCAAACCTTCTGTTTCCTTTGATATACCTTCCTGCTTTGAAGATCAAGGCAATGCCAGATGAACATAAATTTGAAAACTAGGAGATCTGAAGGTAAAATTTGGTTTTGGTTTAGCAGATTTAGCCATGGAGCTAAGCAATAAACAGGGAGGGACATTTATCATTTCTCCCGGAAGTTGCAGCAAGATGTCATCTGTGCTCCTAAGATACAGATTTTTCCCCTTATTGATCTACTGCAATCACACATCTTTGGGAATCTTGTCAGGCTAAGACAAACTTCTAAATGTGAGTTGACTGTCCTCAGGTATTCAAAGCACTTTTCAGTTGGAAAGTACAAAATACTGGGAGATGAAATATTTCCAGTGGGGTTTAGAGGATCCTTCTCCTTCTCTAAAGCATACCTTGTCCTAGTAGCATCCACCGTCCAACAAAAAACATCCAAGAAGCAGTTGTCCACAGAAAACTGGATCCAGCTTCTGCTGTCAGGCATTAGCGCTGCATTCAGTGGCACAGGACTCTATCCCAGTGTATTTACAGTATGGGATTGCAGATTATAGAAATCACTGTCTGTCTGTCTAGTAAGTTAGTTTCCTATCTTGGCCATACTGAACCTCTAGCTTGGCAGCTTTTGTATTTTCCACTGTCAGTAATGAGAGATAGAAAGCTGAAGGAAAGACATTTATACCAGTAAGAACACCTCAAGAGATACGCTGTGTGGCAGGCAGCTTTTTCATTCAATTCTTGGCCTTTCCTCCTTCCTTTCCCCTTCCAGGTTTACTTCTCTTTAACAAGAAAAGCCAATGGGACAAATTTGGACTTGAGCAGGAACGATCCCGCTGCGGTGAATGAGGCTCCAGCTGCTCAGGCTAGTGGTCACTGGGAAAAAGTGCCCATTGTCCCTGCTCCAGAGCACTGACCCAAAACCTCTCTGCTGCATAGCCTGCTAACAGCTGCTTGAAATGGAAGCAAGGATGGGGCGAGGGCGTCCTCCTGTAGCACTAGTTTTCATGATTTCTTGCATGAAAACATGCAACATGGCCTTGTGCTGGTGAAAACTTTTGGACTGGCAATCAAAGAGCTGATGTTGAACAGGCTTAAGCACAGAAAGGTTCCTAGATCACAAGCTTGGACTTGCAGAAGGAACAGGGACAGGAAACTTAAGCATCAGGGGTCTGTTAGATTTTGTGAGTGCTGCTCAATGTGCATATTCCTACTTATGGAGCTAGCTGTACCCCCCTCCTAGGTCTTGCTCCTGTCTTATCTGGCATATGTGGACTTGTTACAGGGGCTGGGGAAGGCACCTCCAATATTACTGCAGGCACATCTAGAGCTTCTGACCTGGATGCCCCATGTCTGCAGTAGGTTCTGTAAAACACATAGCTAAAACAATGGAAAAGCTTGCAGCCTAACATTTGGAGGCATAGGAAAAAGATTTGGAGGCACAAAAGACTGAAATGACTGGCCTGAGGAAAGGCCACATAAGTGGCAGAGGCAGGCGAGGGAATCCATGTACTTCTAGTGCCACATCCATGAGGGCTGTTCTCCACTGTCCTCACATGGGGTCCATTGGAACAAATTACAGGAGCCCTGACAGGCCAGGTCTTACTGGGCAGGTATCCACAACAGAGTGTCACAGACACTCCTCAAACCGCTGATAAAACTGCCAGGATTTAAGACTAGTTTTTCCCTGCACAACTTTCAGACCATTTCTGCCAACAGACTGCATGAGAGAAGCTGTGTAGTTCCCCTCCTCTTTGCGTCTGTATTTACTCTTACATTTCACCTGTAGCAACACACCATAAATTGTGAAATTCCCCATCAGGTACTTTTCTAGGTGACTTGCAGAGGGTATTGGATGGGCTCCTAATGACAGCACTGGCTTGTAGTGCAAGTCTCAGTACATATGGGCAGGATTCCAGAAAAAACTTCTTCTCCACTAAATCGACTGTTTCACAAAGATTTTTATTGAGTGAATCTCTGGATTGCTGCTATGGTTCCTTTGTGAAAGCTAAATAACCAAGGACAGGCAGGGCAAGGTTTTGAATTAATTTAAAGCAGTTGCCTTGAAGTGATTAGCATAATTGTACATACATGCTGGTTATTACATATGCAAATAAGACAAGCAAGCTGATTACGTGAGTAAGTGTAGCCAGTTTGTGTGCAACTGCTGCTTCCTGAGGCAGGATGGATGTGCCATGCTTGCAAGCCAGTAATCCCCATCTCCTCCAAAATGTCCCCCAAAACTAGGCAGGCAACCTCTACCACACACTTTTCAGGAGATATCCACCTGCGCTGGGCCTGATCCTACTTGCTGGGTGAGAGCGACCCCAGGGATTCTTCCTTTGTGTTGGCAAGGTCTGTGCTCATACGTGGGAGGAAGAGGCCAGTCTGTTGAGAGATTTCCCATCTCTCTCTTGAGTTTGTGGTAGCAGCAGTTTGTGGGCAGCAAAACTGTGCACACTACCCCCCAGACAGCACAGACTGGGGTAAGTTTTAGGCAGCAGGGACTAACCCAACATTTAGGTTTGGTGATACTTATTGCTTCATTATCTATTCTTTGCACTGCTAAAGACCCTAACTAAGGTCAAGGCATAAGACCGGAGACTTTCAAGGCCCTTAAAAGTAATGACAATTTGCTGTCCAAATCCCATAGATGGCTCTAAAATCTCAGTGTAAGCATCTGAGATCTATCTGCTCATGGCAACATGCCCTATACTTTTTCTGTCTTCATACTCAGTAATGAAGCTGATATAGCAAGGAGAAGGGGTGGTGTGTGGGAGAGAATAGGAGGGTGTTTGAATATAGATTCAATATTCTTGGAAATACGATGAGGAAATTGTTATGTAATCAAGAAGTTCAATAATGGTTTTGTCTAATGCGCTTTTTTAGCTTCATCAAGGCCTGCAGAATAAACTTGGCATCAGGACCAGGTTTCATTCATATGCTCCATTTACTAAGGGATTTTTTTCTGCAGCCCCCCCCTACTTCCCCAAGCAAACAATATACTTTGAGTCAGACTGTCCAGCTCCATCCTGCCATGCCTATGCCAGCCTCTGTCTCCCCAGGCTCTGAGAAACAGAGAGCACAGTGCATTTTGGGCGATATCCCAGGTGCTGCACAGTGCATAAACAGATGGAGAGTTCCTTAATCTCCTCCCCACTTCGTTCTGCATGGGAATAACGTCTCCTGTTTATGGCAGCTATACATGCTTATGGTATTTATTGACAGGGGCTTGTTTTAGGAAACATCTCTTCACTAGAAAATGCCTATTTATTCATTAAGTGAAAGAATTCGCAGAACATGGTCACTTCCGATGTCATGATTCTGACCATTGGGCTTGCAGGATGTTTCTTCTAGAAAATGCTGTGGCCATAACAAAAGGTAACCCTTGCTTCTTGGATCATGACAAGAAGTTGAGGCCAAACTTGGGAATAGGGTTGCAAGGGAAACACAGAGAACTTTTAATCCGCTTTTTCACATGGAAGAGTGTTAAGAGGCAATGTAAGACCTTGAATCTCTGAAATCCTTAAGTCCCACTGATGCCTGTGGAATATAAACTCATGTTTAAGAGTTTTCCTTGGTCTGGCACTTTACATGCCACTTCTGCATCCTGCCCCAAGGGGGTCCTTGAGACACATTTGCACCAGGAGATCTGTGCTCTGAAGGGGTAGAACCCTGCACACATCAGCTCACTCACATCCCTCTGGTGCCCCCAGTGACTGAGTCCTGCGTCTGTGAGAATGTAAACTCCTATGCTCTTCTGTAAGCATTACTGCATAGTATGAAATCCATAAAAACAAAATCAAGATAAAACCATTTATATTTTGCTTTCGAAATATATGAGATCTTCATTTTGACATTGCCTGGAAAAATCCAGATTGAATAATGGTTAATTATTTGATTTCAGTTATAGCTGTAATAATTTTATCTGTTGAGAAAGTCTATTTGGTTTAAAAGGGGATACAATACTTCTGCTGATTATATGTCAATGCTTCATTTGCCTACAGGCACCCAGAAAGCTGCAGCTACAATTGCTGCTGACTAAGCTAAAGTGGGCAGAAAAAGTAGCCTTCAGGCATGGCTGCCTGTAAATTCCTTAATGCTGTTAAGAACATGTTTAGTTGTCAGAATGCTATCAAGCCCCATTAAATGATAAATGGCGTCAGTCTTCCTTCTGAGCAAAGCCCAGATGCAAATGGTGCATTGGAGAAGAAAATGATAAATGAATGAAAATACTGAAAAGGCAAACTTCAAAGGCATACACTGCCTTTAGACATCAGTGTAGTGATAGTGCTCAAGAGAGGGTGAGAGGGGAGCGTCTGTCCTATTTCTGCTGCTGCTATCATGGGGAAAATCAAAAAAGAAAACAAATGCATGGCACATGGAATCTCAAGTTTCCCATTTTTCTCCTGTCCTTGCCTTCTACCCAGGAAGACTGCAACCCCAGTGAGCAGCACTACTGCAAGATATCCAGCCCTGACAGCACCAGACAGACCCAAACTGTTTGCCTGTCCTCCCTGCACATCCATGCAGACAAACCTTACTGCCACCCTTAAGCCATGGCAGCATGCTCTGCTCAGGCTTTGCATGTCAGAAGGTGATACATGCTCCCAAGGAAGGCTCCAGCCATGCCAGCGCCTGCTCTTCCCAGCTCCCCACCGGCCTGACCTGGGGGTCTCCCTCACGAGAGCTCCTACCATCACCCTTGCCAGCCCTCTTGCCTGACCCACTACATCTTCGTCTTGCTCACACATTCCCACCCTTTGTGCCATGCAAAATGCTGGTCTTGGAGCACAGAAGTGGGAATGTCAGTGCGGTATTGCACAGCCTGGTCTTTCTCTGGAAGACAACTAAAGATTCAGACCCTAATGGTGAACACCCACACCCCACACCCCCCAACACACAGAACATCCCGCCTGCTTTTCAACCTTCTGCACCCCAGCAAGTCATTAGGCTATTATCAAGGTCAGGCTCCAGACCACCTACCCAGACAAAAGCTTCCCTCCAGTTGGTGCTTCCCTTTCAGGTACATCTCCCATCCCTGCTATCTATCTTGCATTCAAGTAGACAATGGTTTGGATTCAGAAAAAAGAAAAATAAAAAAACCGGATGCCTTAACCCTCAGCACTGGTGAACGCCTGGGAACTGCTCTTTCAGATGCCTTTGTAATTTTACCCTGCACCAGGGAGAGAAAATGCTCATGATCAACTCCCACTGTCCCAAGCAGCCTACTTGGCCTCAGGCACTATTTACAGGGGGTGCTAAGCTTAAAGTGTTGGTGTTTGCTGGAGTAGTTGTGGAAGGGTTTTTTTTTTTAATGGTTAAATTCAATCGGGAATGTGCCAAGATAGCATGAAATCACTGAAATGTAATTAAGCAAAAACTATTAGCTTGATTGCTAAACTATGAATATGCATGAGAATAATTGATATTAATTCTTTTCAAATCTGAGGCACATTGGTCCTGCATATTATAGTGTGGAATTTTTTGGAAGATTAAACCAGTTCCACTGCCCCTTTCTCACCAAAAAGTATAATCAGTTTTGCTGCAGGGAGATTTACCTAGTCATTGATACCATACTGGGTTGCCATATAGCAAGGAAATTAGAACAGAGCTCAAGTGATGTTTTGTCTGCAAAAACGGTGACCTGTTTAACATTTTTTCCAGAAATGTGTTAGAAGTGGCAAATCCAGTTACCAGCATCAGCCACACTAATGACATTATGAAGAGGCAGGGAAACCTGCAGGAACAGTAAAACCTTATAGATAGAAAGACAGTGGCAATATTCTCTACCTGTTTAATATGTTTGACGCTAGCATGGCCCTGTCAGCCAAGTGTCTGAGCATTTCAGGAGGCTGTTCCCAAGGGCTGACTTTTAACTTACTGGGACTGCTGCTCTTGGGCTCCTTCTGCAGGTCTCAGGAGCTTTCTCCAGTGGGTTTCAGAGGGTTTTTTTTTTTTCCATTCACGCTTGGAACAAGGTCACAAAATTTATGCTGAGGCACTCTTCTGCCTCACAAGCTGGGGGACATGTACTCCTTTAGGGAGACAAATCCTCCTGTACCGTGGGTGCAGCCTTTGCCCGGGCTGCACAGCCCCAGAGTTTGACCGTACACTTACAGCCTGATGTAAGAGGAGCTTTGGTGGCATATCTGGCACTGATGAGAAAGCCTTGGGCTCACACAAGGGATTACAGCTGTTAATTGTTTATTCCTTGTAAGAAGCCTGCAAAGAAATTGCATGTTAGCATCCCTCTTTTTGCAGAAGAGACATATGAAGCCCACAGGTGGTGGGAAACATCTTTGCAGGATCCCTCCAAGCTCTCTGCACCTTCCTAGTTCTTAGTCCTTTATTCTGCTAAAACCTCTTGTTTTCCTGATCAGCTTCTCTACTCTCCATTACGCCCACACTTATCTTTGTGTTCAGCAGGCAGACCTTTTATCAGACAGAAGGGCTTTGATGCAGGGACACGTCCACACGTGGGTCCATCCTTCCCAAGCCTGGGTTCCCAAGGCTTTTCTCTGACTACAGCAGAGCACGGAGCCCTTAGTGAGGGCTTTGGCATAATGTGAATGAAGTGTTTTAATCTCAAGCACAGATGGTTCTTCCCTTTGTAAGCACTAAACACTGGATTAGATATCACATATTTAATAAATAGCAACAACTGTATACAAACTGTGTACAAAAGCAGCTAAAAGCTAATCCTTGGCAATTAATCATTCATATGAGTATGAGGCCATAGCAAGTGGTAAGAAGAGACAGCAGATAACTAATCTGTTTGAATACAAAAGAAAAGGCAGCTATACATCAGCATTTCAACAAGAGAGTTTGATCTCAGCTTAGTAAGACAATTTTGATGCATTCTAGCTATAAATATAGAGAATAAAATGGAAGTGTGGAGATGTGTACTTGGTTCTTTGTTGGGGTTTGGGGGTTTTTTTTGGTTGTGTTTTGTTGTTTGTTTTTTTTAAACTCTATTGAGTTCAGAAAAAGCTCAAACTCTCTGAAGTGTCAGCGGGCAATCTGGGAAGACTCACTCCCATGCTTACTGACTTCTGGACATTGACACAACAGTAAGCCTTTCCAAGCCACAAGAAATAAACACCTACTCCGGATAGCCCTTGGCTTTCCGATAGCTTTGAAATCTCTTATGATAGCCATTCCTATGATACTGCATGCCAGCATGCTCCCAACAGACACTGCACAGGCAGGCCAGCAACGATATACGCATCACACATTGCAGTGCCTTCCTTCTCTCATCCTCTCCTCAACACAGACATCTGAGATCACTCCACTACTGTCACCCTCCCAGGGTGGTCACAAGCAGCAGACACTCATTTATGCTACCACAGTACCCGAGAGGCACATTTACAAAAAAGAACTTACTTTTTCTTTACTATGCTTTTTGCAATGCTCAGGGGACTGCAGAAAACCAGAGCTAAACAGAAAGAAAAAAAAAAAAGAAAAGAAAAAAAACAGAAAAAAAAAAGAAGAAAAAGAAAAAGAAAGCCACTCTGGCCATTTTGATAGGGAGCAGAGCTGGGTTTTGTACTGTTTCTTGGGGTTTTCTGGTTGTTTGGTTTTTTTAGTGGCTGTTTTACTGTTTTTTTTCCCTTTACCTTAATAAAAGTCACCTGAAATTGTTTGGAAAATGTGGGTGTACTGCCTTTTAGTGAATGTTTATTGAAGAGAGAGGAGGGGAGGAGGCAAGGTTTCCTGTAAATGATAGCTAGATTGTACATCATATTTTAATCCACATGCAGAATAGCAAAGACCAGTTCTGAAGATTAAGGGAAATTATACACTTTACTGGGTTTTAGCACATTTTTCAGTTGCCTTTTTTTTTTATTTGGGGTTTCTGTGTTAATATAGGATGATACCATGCTATATACTGGCTGGCAGAAATTAATCTTGTCACAAATGTACTTCTTTGAAAGGCTGAGCCTTCCTGAGCTCTTAATTTGAGCTGATTTGACTGTCTCATTATCATAGCAGCAGATTTTGGAATAGCAAAGTTGAACCTTACTTGAACTTGTTGGCTACATTAGCATTGTTTTTCTTTCTCCTCCCCACCTCCATCCATGAATAATAATACCCAATATCACTTTTTTTTATCCTACTGGGGCCTCCTAGTAACTGTTTACTAAACAAAGACAGGCTAACATGGCATGTTGAGGGAGAAGCATATTAAAGAGCCTGAGTTTTGTTTGCCAAAGATAGAACTTGTCATTCCAGGGAAGCGCACAGTTTCGATGTCCTGTGAAACTCGGGATTTTCTGTCAGGCACGTGGTCCTGTTATCTCGCACATCGAGCAGACTGTGAGCACGACAGCTTTGGGGTTTGCAAAACACATACCATGTGTGTGTGGACTGGGGCCAGGCCACTTCTCTTTTGTGTTTCTGTTCTGAAATTTCATTGCAGTTCAGCTGAACAGTCCTCCTCTGGGCCCACTGTTTTCCTCTTGGAGCGTGGCTCTGCTTGACTCATCCTGCTGCGGCTCCTGACTCACTGCAGGGAAGCAGCTCTAGCATTGTTTGGATGTTTCGGTTAAGGCTCTGCTTGGCCAGCAGAAAATAACCTGTCCCTCTAAATACACATGGGCTGTGACATATCTCACTCCCAATTGCCACGGTCCCTGCAGCAGCGGATTCCATCCCTGCCACCTGCAATAACTTTCTTCAGAAAGAGAGAGCGGGTCTGCAGAGGCCGTGCCCCGGGGACAGACCATGCAATCCAGTGCAAGGTCAGATGAAAGCCACCCTGCGGGTTCCTTTAGCCGCTGGATAAAGCTCTGTCTCTGATCAGGTTGCATTATCCCTAACAAGCTCTGGCAGACCTTCAGCTCTCTGCTCTTCCATCAAGACAAACTGGTAAGATGCACCTTCCCGAGCGCAACGCTTAACCCTTTCCATGTACGTTTGCTTGCCCACAGGGAAGCCCAGATATTAACTGGGTCCTGGACAAGGCATGCAAATTGCTGACCCGACTGCAAAATGCTGATTGCTGAACTGGGGGCTTTACCCCACGGCTCCACTGCTGGAAAAGGCGATCCCGGGGTCTCTCGGTGCTCCACAGGTCTGCAGAAATGGACACCTATTTCTGTGCTGCCATTTGTCCTCATCATGAGTGCAGCACAAAATGCCCAAAATCCCCAACAGAGCAAGATTTGCAAAAGATCCCGGCTCCTCTCTAGGTATGAAAATATAGCTTTTTGATGCATGCAATATCCAGCATCTCTCACTGACAACACTTGTGACAACCATCTGCTGCCTGATGTGAGCTGCTGGACCCAGTCTGGTGAGAAGTTGCTCAGCACATTTGGAAACGAGACACAGAGGAAGCCCGGCACAGGGAGAAACCCACTGCTGAGTGGGAAAACCGAATCCAGTCTGAACTGGGAGTCGTTTAAAGAGGGCAAAATACTAAGGGGGAAAAAAACCCTCAGCATGCCAGGAAAATAATTTTATAGGAATTACCAAGGGATCTAGGAATAACCTTTCAATAGTTGACATCTGGCACAGATGTGAATGAGAGTCCCTGGCAGCTAAGGGCTCTCTGTGCGTTATGTGGAATGAGCTGGCAATTCCCAAGGCAGTCTCGAATGGCCAGGCTCATCAGAGGAGCTAATACCGTCTTATTGTTTTCCTTTATTTCTTAGAGAGGAAAAAGCATCCTAAGGGTGGCAATACTGGAGCTGTGTGTCCCAATTAACCTGCTGCAGGTAGGGTCAATGTGTTCTCTCCTGCATCACCTTCAGAGGGCACAAAGCATGTCTGTTCCCATGGCCACTCTCCCCTGGGAAAGACAGAGGAAGGAAAAAAGATGCTGCTCTATTTATGAGACAGTCCTGCTTTATGGTGCTGCCCTTCCTGCAGCCTGGCTGAATGGTCTGTCTTTTTTTTTTTTTCTCTCTCTCTCATTTCTCTGTCAATTGATTGCTCACTGCCAGAGGGTATTACTGGCTTCAAAAGCTTCATTTTCTGGTTCCTGAACTGCTCATCTTCTCCTGGCTCATTGCAGCTACTGGAGGTCAGATCTGAGTCCCAGAGTCACTAGGCCATTTTGGGTTTGACCTTGAGAGCTTCCTTTGCTCACCCCAGCACATGAAAAGCCCCTTTGATCATTTCAGATACACACTTTTAAAAAAAAAAATCCAATGGCAAGAGATTTGATTATTTCAGTGGTAGGTAGAAATAAGCTGGAACCACAACGTTCCCAGCCAGGGTTAAAGATCCAGGCTCTAAGATCAGTGCCTGGGGGCATTCCTGCTCACTGCAGAGCTGGGGGGCTGTGGCAGCACCCCAGCATCCCTGCACACACCAAAAACTTGCTTTGGTTCTGTAAACCAGCAGCAATTGTGCTCTGGTCCCAACTTTTGCTGTGGATGAATTAATGGGTTGCAAGATGCAGTTGTATAATTTGCATGAAAACTACAGCCTGTTCCTGAAGGGTTTCCACCTGGTTTGGAAATTCCCAACCTGTAACCTTCAGTGAGTGGCCACTGAAAGCACGAGGGAAAAAAATGAAGTGGTGAATCCTGAGTTTCTGAACTGTGCTGTTCAACTTCATCCTGCCCAGCTGGGTAACCATGAAGAAGAAGGTGCAGTGGTAAAAATGCCTTACAGAAAACAATTATTTTCTTAATTTAACACCATATTCATTGCTCCCTGCAATATTGCAGAGAATTAACTTGTTCTCTGAAGAGTTTTGCTAGCAAGGTCTCGAGATTCAAATCTTTGACGTGAGATTTCTACTATCTTCTGGGCAGAAACATCTTTATCAGATTATCAAGTAGTCAGTGGACTTGTTTAGGAAATGGTTAGTTAGAGCATAAGAGCAGCAGGGCAAGGAGCAGACACTTTCTCTGAGCAGGCAGGGAGCTCGGCACGGGCTCTCCTTATTTCTGGGGTGAATAAGCCGGACATGGAGCTGCTACCATTGCGGCTAAGCTTGACTGAAGGTGGGTGGCTTGGGTCTGTCGGTGTGTTAACTCATTTCCTCTAAAGCTTTGTACCTTTGCAGAAGGAATAAATAACGCTCTGTTCTGGACGGTCTCATCCTGTGCTGCTGCTGTGAATGTGCCAGCGCAGGCTCCCAGCCAGAAGCTGTTAACAGGAGCCCCAGACAAGTCACACTTGTGCTGACCGTATGTATCTGTGGCTCCGTGGAAGACAGAGGTGAGATACGCACTCTGTGGACAGCTGGACTTAAACATCTGCCTCCCCAAATTAGGATCAGAGATTACAGGTGCCAGCTCAGGAAAAACACTGAGCAGGAACTAAAGCCAGGAGAGACACAGCCAGGGACAGCCTGTGTGAGATGATGTTTTGAGGAGGGGCTGACTTCTTTAGAATTGTTCTCATTTATGAACTTCTTCTGTGAAGCTTTTGAAATTCTCCACTTACTGAATATTCAATTTAAGGCAAAAAATAATAATAGTTCAGGGTTAAAGAGGTCAAAACAGAAGTCTTGATAAAAATAATTAAAATTTAAATGAAAATACAACAGAAACATGAAAATTATGAACAAATAGCTTTGTTTCACACTCTCCTATAATGCAGGCATCTTCTGTGTGTTTTGCAGTGTTCATGTGGTGAGTCCCCACTCATCATCTATTTATCTCCATGTACAGAGACGTGTCTGGAGCACAGATGCAGTTACGGGATCCTGCTCCCGACCCAGCTGAGGTCAGCAGCAGAAATCCCTTGCTTCAGTAGGACACTGTTTCACCAAGGGGCTTTCCTTCCATGCTATTTGCCAAAATACAATATGGGGTGGAGGGATGAAGTCTTCTTCTTACCAAAAAGGATGCAAACACTGGGTCCTGCTCTTGCCACCGTGGCAGGGCAGTTGCTGCCTGCCCAGCCATACCCCGCTACCCTGGTCTTGCCACCAGCCCCCTGAAGGGAGGCTTGACAACTTCCCATTTAAATTCTGGCTTTGGGCGAGTTGGATGCCAAACCAGACAAAAATGGGGCATTCTGGCTGAAATCCTACTCTTGGAAATGTGAAGAGTTACTCAGGCAGTATTGAAGCTGCATGTAAGAGATGCCACTATTGAAAACCAAATAAAAAATAGTGAATAGTTTGTCGGCAGTGCAGGAGGGGAAGGGATGGCTCCTATTTAAAGATGTCCTAATCAAATTCAGCCCCTTCTACACCTCTAGATTTTATTCCAAGATCCAGCTAAACCACTAAGCTAACAAAGACCCCAGTTATCAAAGGGAGAGATAATGAAGATACAAAGGAAGGAAATTAGCTGGCAAAACCATGTTCCTGGATTATTTCACTGCTCCATGGGGGAGTCCTGAAATGCTGACAGTTTACCTTTCAAATCTCTCAAATAAAGCAACTCTTAAAAAATTGCTAAAATATTATTAACACAAACAGCAACATAGCAGCAGGGTCCCTTTGTCAAAGTGACAGCAAAGGCCGCATCTCCCCACACTGCCAGCAGCAGCGTCTGACAGCCACGCCGGGAGGGTTTGGCTTTGTGCACATCTGGGTGCAGGATGCAGGACCCCCCAGTCCCTGCGCCATCGCACTCCCATGGGTGGGAGATCATCAGCCTTGCTCATACACGGAGCATGCTACTATCGCAGCCTGAGCAAAACTCGCTTAAACAGAGGATTTTCAAAGATTGTAATATGTGATGTAATGGACCTCCACCTCTTAGTTTCGTCTTTTGCAAAACCTCCTCTCTCTGCACCAAAAAATAATTCTCAAAGAAATGAGCTTGAAACTAGTGTGGGGCCATGCTCAGTCCCTATGAAAGGCAGCCTGGAAGGAGGGGTCTGCCTGGAAGGAGGGGTCTGGAGTGTCTCTTGCAGGGCTCACCCGTCTCTTCCAAGCCTTCTCCCTCCAGGTTTGGATGCTCAGAGGAATCCAGGTTGGACCTTGTATCCCTCTCCAAAGTTGCAGAAAACAATTACAGCCAATTTCCCTCTGTGTGAAGATGGTGGAAAACATTGAAGAAATGGGAAATTTGGAAGAGAACTATACAGTTACTCAAACAAAAATGTCAAGTATTTTTGTTAAAGAAAATTCTATTGAACAAAAAAATAACAATCACCAACTCTCTGCATTTGCAGCACAGTGTCTGCTGCTTTGAAATCGGGCTCTAGCTGATGTTATTTTGGGGAATTTAAGCCAGACTCTTGCTGTCACCATCTCAATGTTCTTGGCTTTGTTGCTGTTTCTCTGTTTTATTATTCTGAAGAAAATAAGTCTATTAGTGTTCTTTTTTTGGCAGAGGAATGGCTGTGTGAGCACCGAGTGGATGGACTCCAGGTGGCACAGTGGCTCAATGCATGGGTCCCTTCCTCCTGCTACAGTCAGGTGCAATGTCACAGGGATTTCCCTCCACAGCACAGGGGTTTTATGGGCTCTCAGGGTGTATCCCCGCATTAAGCACCTGAGCTGAGCTCCAGTCCTGTGGCCAAATCCTGCCAAATGGGTTTCACAGCCTGGATGTGATGCTGGGGCCAGGGGAAAGGGGTGCACACGAGCAGGTGCCTGCGTGCCCATCCCAACCAGCCCTGGTCTGCCCCATCCCTGCCTTCATGAGGGTCTGCGGCACAAGACCTGGACTTCATGAAAAAACCCAACCCTCGTTATATTGCCAAAGTTAAAATGCTCTGTAAGGATCACTGTGCATGTGCGCAGTATTAGTGAGCCTTTCCCCTGCCTTCACACACACCGGGCACCGCTGCTCTGCGTGCACAGATGTGCTTGGTGTAAACAGACCCCAGCAGCAGATGTGACTATCCCGAGCACAGCTATGAACCAACCTGGCTTCATCAAGCTTTTCTTAAGATCACCTGGCAATAGCCCGACAGGGAGCCAGGCAGATCACCTCCCTTCTGATCACTTTCTTTTAAGAGTTTATTAGTAGCCTGCTGTTATAGTAGACTGGTGCTCTTACAGGCTTTTGCCTCTGAGCGCTCCTTAATTGCCCCCTGAAAACCCCACACCCAACAGGTACCCAGGTAATTTACCAGCCAAGTTTTGATGCCTATATTTAAAAGGGTGACCCTAGTTTGAGAAAGCATTTTTTTGGGCCAATCTGTAATTTGAAACGGTTTAAACATATTTTTAAGTAACCCTGTAAAATAACGTGCTGCCAAGCAAGAGCTTTGGGTTAAATTATACCCCCATGAAAATCACAGCATGTAAAGGTGGCTGTTGGAAGTTGGCAGAACCTTAATTATGGCAGCCCCAGTGGGCGATATGACAGCAGTACAATCAAGCCTTGGAAAACCTGTGCTTTAAGGCCACCGGTTAATCTTGCATGCCTTGTGCGCATCCTGCTTTGGAGCTGTGCCACCAGTGCGAGTCACGAACCCTGAACCATGCTTTCAAGGGAAATGGCTTCAGAATAACCAAGCACATCCACTTGCTAGGGAAGGTTTCTGTGCTCTTTCTTTTCCTAGTTCAGGCTGCTCCAAAAAATAAACACAGAAACTACTCTGCACAGTGTTTCTTGACACAAAGGCACCGCTCTGCCGTGTTGCTTTGCAACAGCAGGACCATAAAATACACATTCCTTGTGCTGCTCTATTCTGACATCCCCAGCTTGCAACTTAAAAGTCAACATATTTCCCCTCCTCAGGCCTCTCCCACATCATCTCCTATGGAGCCAGGAGTATAAAAACACTAAGCCTTGTTGCTAATGGCCTAAGCAAATGATTAAATCACAGTGATGTAAAAGGAGTGAGGAGCCTGTGTGATGGAAAAAATGCTGGACAGACAGTAAGACTAATGAGGTAATGTGTAAACGCAGGCATTTTCTAACAGACGGGATGTGGCAGAGCTGACACATATATTGAAAGGGACATAAAAACATAGACAAAACAGCCTGAGTTGGCCATAGTTTGATTTACGCAGTGGAAACATTTTTTCCTCTGAAGGCGAAGGCAAATGCAAGAAGCATAGAAGGCTCTATGCTTGGTAGTACAGTCACAGCATCACAACTGGAGATGCAAAACGCCTATACCCAAGCACACCTGGCTTCTGTGGCTATGGTGTGAGGCTGTCTCATGAGCACTCATGCAACAAGTTTCCCAGGGCTCTGCAAGAGAAGCCAGCATCACAGTTACCACAAGGAAAGGGGAGCCCAGGCAATTTGTTAGACTTCTCAGTGCAGGAGAGTGCAGGTGCCATCACCAAAGCAGCAGGCTTGGTGCCCAGGAGCCAGTCTGTGTTGCTTGTGCTGGCCACTACTTGCAAGGTAGCTCCGAAAGCAAACTCAGCCGCTCTGCAAACTGAAGCCACCCCATGTCATCTGTGCAAAGCAAAGCATCTGTGTACAGACAAGCTGCTGGTTCACACCATGGTGGAGTTTGGGTAGCATGAAGAAGCAGGCGCTCAGTGATGCCTATGGGCATGGAGGTACCACACCGCTCCCAAGACTGGGATGAGACATCTGCTTCCTGAGCCAGGCCAGGCGCCGCTTGAGCCAAGTGACACAGCTCCTGCGACTGCCAAACATATGGTGTGCTCCACATGTGAGCGCTGTACATGCTTCTTAAAAACACCAGCTGCTCAAGGTGAGAGCACGAGCGTTGGGGAGGAGAGGACAGCTCAGGGACATGAACATGCGTGCCCAGTTTCACTATGGGATGGCTAATGATGAAAGTCTGCATTTTTGCCTGCCTGCTATTACTGGAGAAACCTCTTGGAAATTCCTGGTGGTGCATGCAGAAAACCATGAGGCAAAAAAACGGAGTCATCTGTTTCAAACTCTCACAGCAACTTCCCATGTCAACCTGCATGACCCACTGAATTCTCATCCATTTTCTCCATTTTGGCAGAGTTGTGAAAAACAAATACAATCACTCTAGCTGAGTGGTTATAACATATGCTCAAAATGCAGTTATTTGGCCAAATTCTCCTATGGCTGTACCACAGCTTGGCCTTTATATAATCCAGGCAATAACACCAGGCACCATCAGAGAACTTGGTCAGACTGCATTGCTTCTGTGCTATGGACAGATTTACCACAGTTCAGTGCTCTGCAGTAGCTTAGGCAGGGCTAAAAAAAAAAAAAAGTATTTATTAATTAATGTCATTTTCCATTGAGATAGTGTGTGAAATCAATCTATCATGCTAAATCTACAAGTTCCAAATGTATACGTAAGGTATATTAAGGGATTTGGAAAGATTAAGAATAGCTCCTAAGCATCTGTGTGTATGTATAAGCACTGATTGTTTTACCTATGAATTACCTGCTGCTGTGCAGCAAAGGCAAAGATAAGGAAACTGGCCTGAATTGGCCTTGTTGGGAACAGCATTGGTGGGATTATTTGCTCACACCTGAGCTCTGCCTCTGCTTCTCAGGGTGATGTGAAAGTATCGCAGAAGGGTGCTGCTCTCTGGAGCCAAGGGAGCCTGAGAAATACCTGTCACCCCTAAACCAGCTGGCATTTCCCCATATGCTCAGCACTGTACCTCTCAGGTCAGTGCTCATGGGACCGTGCCGGGTCCGTGGCCAGGGCCAGGCTGTGTTCCCGCAGTGCTCCCCACTCACCTGCACCAACCCTGCAGACCTGCTGCTGCTGCCGCCCCGCAGCCTCGCTCCCTGCCCTGCCGTGCTGCCTGTCAGCCAGCTGGCTGATGTCCCCTGGGAATCGAGGTGTCCCTGACATTTCTGCCAACTGCCCCCTCCTCTAAAAACTCATTGTAGCACTAATCATCTCTGTCTAACAAAAAAAGGGCTTTAAAAAAATGCATTTAAAAAAATAAAGCGTTAAAATGCTGTAATGACTAGAGCCAGTGGGAAAAGACCTCTTGCCTACAGCAGGAGCTAAGGGTGCCTGCTCGCACATCTCCTTCAGTTTGGTGCTGCTGGGGTGTTTTGGTGCAGGGGCAGAGCCCTCTCTGTGTGTAGCAGAAGCTCCATGGGCACAGCAGCTCCTGAGCAGGATGGGCGGCTGGGCCGTGACGTGGGGCTGTAGAGCCCACCTTGCACGTGTGCCGCAGCTGCTGGGGTCGCTGAGCCGCTGAGCCTGTGCAGCTGAGCAGGTGGGTTTGCAGGTGGCAGTTCTTTTAAGAGCAATTGGGAGGTCAGGACCGGGTGCTTTTAAAAATCCATCTTGTTTTCAGCGCAACTTGCTCTTCCATGTGCCACAGATAACTACCAGGGTTTGTAGCTGTTCCTGATTAGTGACAAAGCGTCAGACTCAGCCTGGCTCCGCTCCAGAAGGACCAGCAGGGCTCAGACTCGTAGGCAGTAGCCCAGGAGTCTTGTCTGTGCTCCTAATAAGACATGCTGATGAATTAGCCATTCGCACACAAACACAACCCTGCTCTCCCCTTATGACTTGCTGAATCTCCTGATTCCCGCAGGAAGGCAGACATCTGCCTCCAGCAGCCGCTGGGCAGCTGCGCTCAGTGGTGCCACGTGAGCCCGGACAAGCAAGGTTTGCCGGGGCTTACCTGGCCGAAGGCACCTGGACTTTAGTCCCAGGATTAGTATGAGAGGAAGCACTTACAAGGAAAGACCGTTCTGTGGGGGAGCAAACACATGACTCGCACCATTAGTGGCAAACCTCAGTGCACTTGGCACGGCAAAATGTGTGTTATTCCAAAGTGGTTACCTGGGCTGGTTCTGGCAAACCTACATAAGGAAGGATACCTTTCCCCAGACACTCATAGCATGTGTAACTGTGCAGTTTATAAAAAGCATCCTCTGAAAAGATTCGCCTACTGGGTAAAGGCCCATTATGAGGACTTCCTGGCTTAGGTGGCTGTATATAGCAGTGGTAATCCTATTACGCTTAGCTAAACTGTCCTCTACCGAACAGTGAAATGAACTTTACAGAACACTAGAAGCTTAATTAAGCCTCCAAGCCTGCTGTGAGCAACACAGTTCTGCCTCTCTGCAGCTGCATGGTCGTGTTATCACAGAAAACACAAACAGCACACCTGTACCATACGCACACCGAAGGCTGCTTCCCTGTCTTCATTCAGCTTGTTGCCAGTAAATTGAAGGCAAGTTATTTGTAAGAAGAGTTGTCCTACTAAATCTTTATCACTGAGAGCCCAAATCCACAACCATGTACATGTGGCAATAACTCTGCTCTTGCAAACAGCTGTGCTGAGGCTGAAAACTAGTTGCTCATGCACATGCATTTTCATTGCACAGCTGTGAGGATAAACAGGGTATTGATCAGCCAGGCCCTGAGCCTGGCATTTCTGGAGGGGTGTTGCAAGTCTGTAAAGAAGCAGTATTTACACCTACAGCTAGTGAAAAACAGCTGGGTTGCAGCAGCCCCGGTGCCACTATGGACCATTTTTGATGAACATCAGTGTGAAACTTCAGAGCACCCACACAGACTGGAGAGTTGAACAGCTGTGTCAGGCTGTGCCATGGTGTCAAAGCAGATTTGAATGGCCTAGCCATTTTGTTTCAGCTGCGTGAGACATTCATGTTTCTCCCGTAACACTTCTTCACACTATTCACACTTGACAGTCTTTGAATTGCTCCAGAAAATGCTGAACGTCAGTGAAGCTCCTGGGCAGAAACCAAAGGGATGAGCAAGAGCGTGCAAGCTGCAGCTGGAAAGGGCTATATAGGTGATTATCCTGAAATTTTAATATTGCTAACTAATATCTTAAATATTGCTTTAAAAACCACAACACAACTCACGATCCTGCAAACAGCACATCTCTGACTGCCACGGCAGTCTGTCTGTACAATGCATGCCCAGACCTGCACAGGACAAGACCTGACCCGAGGATGTTGCAGCACATTTGCAGCATAGCGAGAGGTGCTGGTATCGCCCCCATGCATGGCCAGCATGGCTTAACTGCTAACGATCACTAAACACAGATTCCTGTGATCTTTTCAGACCTTCCTCATGCCTTTTCCTAATGGAGGGCACCTCTGAGATTTAGCTCTAGAAATTATTATCTTCAAATACTTGGGGTTTTGGTGTAACAGACTGAGACAAGCTAAATATTTTGTGTTCTTCTTTTGCCCGGCTGGTAACCCAGATACTATTAGTGAAGCACAACTGGGTCATGTGAATTAATATTAGCATCTGCATTAGCTACTTTATTTACAGCACTGTAGCTGTCAAAAGCTGTAGGTAGCTTAAAAGGAATATGGTTCATGCATGTTGACACTAGCAGTAAAATAGCTAGATGAAGGAAGGCTGGCTCCTCAGGACTAAGAGTCTAGGCAGGGCCTGCAGCAAGTACAGGGCCAAGGGGGGCAAATGCCCAGTGAATAGTCTGGTCAGTGCAGGGTGAGGGGGGCAGCTCGTCCCAATTCACATGGGCCAGCAAAAGACTTGGCCAGCAACACAGCCTAACAGTGTCCACTGTTTTTTCTGTATTGCCCAAAACAAGAGTAAGTGTTGAAATAGCAGAGGATGGAAGGACTCTGATTTTCCAAAGATCCCTGCTTCAGGTGAGCCCTCCTAGCACCATTCTGGCTGCTGCTGGATGCAAACACATGAAATGCATGTGTCCTTAAGGCTAAGCAACAGGGATAGAGGTCAATACTGATTGTTAAAAAGGAAACTCTCATGCTTCCTAAGCTAACTTCATGTATTCTGGGTGGAGATCTGTGTTGCTTCAAGATGTGGACCTGGCAGGTCTCCGTCAAGGTTCAAGTTGAAACTTTTCTTGATGGCGGGTCCATGGATCTGGTTACTGCAAACTTCCCCACGTGGTGCTGCTGTCATACCAGGACTAAGGAACCCAGGTCCTGTTATTCCCAGCTCTTGCTGTGGTGTGTGCCCTTAGTGGGGAAAGGGGAAACTGGCCTGCAGCTCCCAAGGCACCCGCCACCACCCACATCCTGCCCTGTGAGCTCAGGTCCCCCCCTAGCATCTCATTGTGCTTTAGAGTGCTGTGCCACGGCCAAGGCTGGATTTGAGGCATCAGGTAGAAGAGGTTAATTTTTAAAAACTCTGATCACTGTTTCAATATAATTAAGGAAGTAATTAACTTTCCAGCTCAGTAATTATGGAAGCTTCAGCCATATGAAGTAGTGCCTCTTTCCATAGGTCCCCATGGCTCTCACAGCGGTCAGTGTGTATCTGAGAATACCCTTCAGATCCTGTTTGGAGTGGAGGGAGGTGGGCTGCGGGGTTGGTGTTTGGTGGGGGACTGGTGTGGGTGCAGTCAGACTGGCATGAACCTGAGAACACAGCATTTGGAGAGAGTACCATTATTTAGCCAAAGTCCAGAAGATGCCATGAACTGCAGGGTCAATTATACCTCTCTCCACTGATGTCTGCATCTAGAAGCTCTCCGACACGCAGGCACTCAGTCACGTCTCTGTGAGCCAGTGCTTTGTCTCCACCTTAGAGCCTACTGCTGTGAGAAACCAGGACTGTCATCTAGTGCATCTCCTGGTGGTTTTATTCCTGGTAGGTGGCCACTACCTTCTCGAGCAGATACCGTGTTCCTGCTCCCTTGTTCTGCCCCCTTTCCAAAATCCCCCGTGACCAAGAGCTAACCGTCCTGTAAACAAAGCCAATGCTGGGTTTTAATTTTATAGGAACTGAGGTAATGCAAATTTCTGATTAATAGAAACCTCAGCAAGGTGGTATTTAAGTAACTACTGGTGGGGTGCTTTTCATCAACAGAATTCTTAGAAATGCTTTGTCTTATCAGTAGAAATTGTATCAATTTATTTTTGCAGGCTGCTCTAAAAAACCTTGAACAAAGAAAACTAGAAAACAGTTTCACAAACCAGCTTTACTGGGCAACAACACTGTTAATTGTCTGGGTGCCTAGAACTCATTTTAAAACAGCATAAAACAGCAGAGCAAACATTGAGTGTGTCTGCAGGGCATAGACATTCCAGACAGGCAAGGAGCTTGGGTAAAGCTCTGCTGGTGCGCAATGGAGCTACCTTTGCCTTGGGTTCAGGGAAGGGATGGAGAGAGCTTGGGAGCTACTAGGGAGCGCAACATTGCAACAAATATCTCCCTGGATTCCCTTAACCATCATAGCTGGATGGCTTTTCATTTCACCACATGGATCAGATAGATCACTGTCTGTTCCAGCAACCTGCACCATGAATGCAATCGCTTGCCTGCTGAAGAGTCCAGTTATCAGTGAACTAACCAAAGCAGAAATGACATCCTCCCACATGGGCCAGAGAAATTACTATAATCCTCTTATATTCATCTCAGTTGTTAGATGGATAAATTCTTAAGCTATTATATCACAACAAAGGCAACATCTATTTTTTAAAGTGAGCTAGTAAAAGCAGATCTCCAGGAATCAGGTGGTCCCAGAGCCAGTGGTATTGTTCGCTGTTGGATTTTGATACTACCAGCTGCTGAGTTTCTCTGTGCCTTCAGGAAACACAAGAAGCCATCTGGAAGCTTCATCAATACACCAAACCAGCAGCTATAGTTGTGCTTATTGAACAAGAGTCTAAATCTGTCCCAGGGAAAGTGAAACTCTCCCTAGGCACATGAATGATACCCTGGACCCATGGCAAGCCTGACCTCCCAGCAACCAGCCATATACTGTTGAGAAGAGAAATTGTGGCTGAAGCACAAACTTTAGAATAAGAGGGACAAGCCCTACTGCACTCAGTATTCCTCAAGCAGCCAGCTTCAGTATAAATATTCCCAGACTACAAAAAACGGGGAAAGACAGGGGCTTTCTCTGAGTGCATTTAACATGGCAAGGTGCTGCCAGTCCTTGGGATTATACTGGTCTGTTTATTTTGAGGTTGAGCAGAGAAGAGGCACTAGCAGCCAGATCTTCCCCCCTACTTGCCCCAATGTGTGAATTTGTTTTTAGGAGCAGTGTCTGCCCAGCAGTATAAGGACAGCACAGTGCACTCTGTGTTTCACTTAGGAAACCACCCAGCCCCAAGCAGATGGTGCCTCCTCCACCATCTCATCCTTGCTCAGACATTCCCCAAATCTAGATCCAGAAGAGCCAGATGTGCACATCCAGTGGCAGGAATTTGTGCCTAGAGGTTCTGAGCACCAAGACACATGGTAGAGGGGAATAGCTATTTGCATACAATCAAGTGTGATTAAACTTGAGAACACATTATGCCCTGAAACCTGTGTGATTTTTCACCCAGAGTTACACAATAGCCTATTTTCAGTTCAACCTTTAGCTCCAGTCTAATTTTTAAGACTCTGATTCCTACTATCCTTCCCCACCATATAAAACTCAGTTCCTTTTGTCTGATCAGTCAGTGTGATTGCTCTGAACTTGACCAGGTCAGAAATACTACAGCAACATTTGTGACAATAAGATCATTTATCAAAACAGAAACATTCTGGGAACAAGAGTTGTGTTCCTATGGTCTGTTTAAAAAATACATGCATATTTTTGCATGTTCAGAATGTTCCTTTTCAACAACTTCTAATGAAAAGCTCTCTTTTGAGCTCAAAATGCCTCCTTTCCCTAGTTTAGTTAATTAATTTTAAACAAATTAAGGAAGTTTTTGAAATATCCTGGTCTGAAATTACTGAAATAAAATATCTTGAATACTCACACCCAAAATGTAGGATTTTGGGGGGAAAATGGTTGCACAATTTGGAGAGGGAAAATTTTCAAAGTATTAAAAATTATGTCAGACAAGAAAACTATTTCCAGCACCTCCCCACTCTGCCACCTGTGCCTTACGGAGATCTGGCCCATTCCCTGCTTGGATCTCCTCTGCCTTTGGGTGGTTTTATATCCTTCCCAAAGGGACAAGACACATTCATGAACATATCTAGAGATGCAGCTCCTGGGATGACACCCAGTGCCTATCGGCTTTTCTTACTGCATTTGCTGATGAAAAGTTACAGTTTTTACAAGCAGCCTTCAGGAAGATGCAGGAATTTTAACAAAATTTTCAAATTTCAACCAAATTAGCATCTCCCCTATCAAACTCATCAGCCTTATACCCAGATGTGTGATACCACACTGTGACAGACCTGCTGGGTTTGTGCTAGAGCTCCGCACTCATCTCTGCTGTAGCATTCCCATGAAAGCCTGCTGCCCTGGCCAGCCTGTCTCTCCTTTTTACTTCAGTAATAGGGAAAGGCAAAGCTTTTTTTCCCTTAATCAGCTGCTGGCTCCATAGGTGTTCCCCCATCAGTCATTTCCAGCAGCAATCGCAGCGTTAGCCTCTTCTTGTCTTGCACTGAATCTAGACAATTCCCTACCAGGCCTGTATCAGCTTTGCTCTTTGATCTCCAAGGGAAGCCTGAAATAATTATGAAATTGTGCTTTTTTTTTGCTGGCAGGTTTAACAACCCTCTGACCACCTCTTTGGATGCCATCCTGCCAGCTGTCAGTCATACTTTGTAGAGGCAAATCCATAAATATTACCTCATCTTGTCTAAAAATCTCACAGAGGACTTTTTAGGGGATGATTTGTTGGTGTTGGCTGCACAGCCCTTGCCAGCAAAGCCCTTTGAGCTGCCTCTTTTACAGATGACTATAAATACAGCTTGTGAGTTACCACCTTCATCTCTTATGGTAGTACTGACCCCAGCCATTGCCTCAGGAAAGGAGAGAGCAGCGATTCTGCAGTTAGTATAACTTGTGTTGTTTATACAAATACATCAGTGTAAGACACCTTGTATATGACTTGCTCCTCCCCATCTTTCCAGAAATCCCCCAATCCTCTTCACAGCAAACAGAATTTCCTTGAACAAGAAAGGCTTCCAGAGACTGAGAGGTGATGCTTCACTGCATCCCCTCTCACAGGCACTTGCAAATCCCACCTAATGATCACACAGACACTTCTCCCAGCATTAAAAACTGCCAGGAGTACAAAGTAAATGAATTTGGAAGACTTGGGAATAGCAGCAAATGCTGCTCCTGATTTGAGGAATGAATTGGAGCTGTTTCATTTCTCTGCATTGTTGTCGAGGGGCCAAGAGGCTGGTTCAGGGGCTGCTCCTCATCCTGAGGTCCATGGGAAGGGAAGTGCAGGGAGAACAGAAAATATATGAAGAACTGGTGGAAAAAAGAGTCGGTCTGGCTGGTTATTTTTGACTGAGAGCTCTGAGCATCTGCTGGCTTTAGTTTTGCTAACTGTACTTTTTAATTTTGGCAAGGATGCCTGGAGCCTAGGAGAAGAATGCACTGTATATATAATTATAAATCAAAATATAATATAATAAGTAAAATGAGCACTGAAAAATACACTCACTAACTGCATATGCCATCTACCTAATAGTTCCAGGCTGTGAGTCACCACTTGAATTAAAGAGGTGCAGCGAAGTAGTGGAGGGCTAGCTCCGCAAAGGTAGTCGGGTTCTAATGTATGCCTTGGCACCTACCTCTTGTTGAAGCCAACAGCTCCCAAATCTGACCTAACTCCCCCCCCATGGACCCTGAGCTCAGCAGTGTCCTACATGGCTGCCCTCACAGAAACCTCAGCACCGGGCTGTACATCTCCTGTATTATATAGGTAAAGAGTTAAATGCCTGAGAAATGGCATCACAGACCTGACTAGAGATCAGCCTAAAGTAGCAAAAGAAATCCTGGGCTGGGGCAGAGTTAAACATCACCGTAAAAGGCAGACGGGAACTTTCAGGAGATGGACACCTACACCAGGGCAGTCCTTTCCCATAGGAAAAAAGGGAGAAAGAGAAGGTGTTGCTGTACCCTGGGGGCTGGAGCACATATCTGGGACTAGAGGAGCCAGTCCAAGCTCTAATACCCGCTCCGCTGGGCTGGAGCAAGCATTGCAGCGAGGGAAACGATCTGATGGTGCTGCTGAGCTTTAGCCCTGGGACATGGGAAGCTGCGAGACTTAAGGCACTAGAGAATGGAAATGTGAGGATGAGAGGGACAAGGATGCAGATACAAGAGGTTTCTGCTGCTAACCTTAGTACCCTGAACACATGATCAAATTTGCATGAAGGTAATGAGCAGGAGAGTGGGTGTAAGGATCTTTCACATGTACAGAAGCAAATATTACCCTGTCTGCAGTAAAGCACTCTCCTAACACATCTGCACACAGACACACTTGCACTCTGACATACAATGCCCAAGCAAAGCCACCAGCCAACGGCTAGACCTTCTTTGAGACCCCCATGCCCCTGGCATTCCTGCAATAGGTGCTTACAAACTTACAAAAAACAGCAGTGCACAATAATCGAGTGCTGCTTCACTGTGGGGTGTCAGGATTCCATAATAATAACTCATGATGATTTCACAGCAACTTTAAGCCATGTGTCCTTGGTTTTGAACCGCTTTCTCCCCACTGGAATTCAGCCACCTCTGCACCGGGACACACTGGGATTTTAATCCTGTAAATGATGGCATCAATCCTGGCCTCGGGGGCTTCCCTGGGAGCGAGGGACTTGCTGCAGGATCCTTCAGTTCTGTTTCCAGACAATTAAATATTCCCAGCAAGCTGTTAATCTTTGAGAAATGAGCTGGGTTTTGGTCATCATTACTTAAATGGAGTGGATGGCAGAAGGTAGGCACCTGAATCCTTAATAAAACCCCCGGCCAAAAGGTGTGGATATTTCATTCCTCTACTAGAGCAGCAGCTACGGTGTGTGACAACACTCTGATGGCATGCTGTCTTGCTGCTCTGACTGGCCAGAAACAGAAAAAAAAGTCATTTTGTGACACGTTTTTCTTTACAGGATTCCAGAAAAGCTCTAGCTTTAGCAACAACCTGAGAAGACTTAAAGTATTTCCTTCACAGCAGTTTTTGTTCCTAAAGTGCTTTACTTTTCTTATGTTTGGGAATGGCAATAACAATGATTAAAGCCCATAAATCTAGGAGTGAGTCTCCTAACCACCTTGTGTGTGGTTTAAATGAAGCAGATTTGTTTACGGTATATTAAGGGCACTGGGAGGTTTGAGCATTTTTACCAGCTGTTCCTTGTGATTTTTTGGCAGCTCTCAGGATGTCATTGTCATTCCCAACATATCTCGAGATGGCTCTCAGAAGCCCAAGGAATGGCAGCCAGGCACTTCAGCACACTCCCGGGAGGTTTAGCGTGCCTTGCACGCTCCATCATGTTTGCTAAAGGAAAATCCCTCCATTTTGTTGTGCCTCAGAACATGAGAGGTCTGCAGGTCAAGAAGCTCCTCTCATTGAAAGCAAGATGCAAAGACAGGAAGAAATAACACTTTTAAAACATTTTTTAAGTCATTTTAAAGCTTCTCACTAGAAGCTTTTGAATTGCTGATAAAAAGGTATTAACTGTGATGCTGGAAATACAGCCCCTTGCCCTTGGGCTGAACCTGGACAGGGACTTTCCAGATCTCACAGCATACCTGGTTCATGCCGATTGCCCCATACAGTTACTTTTTGCGATATTTTTATCCACATCTTTTTTCCTCTGCAGGAAATTAACTGCTAAGCTTGGAGGTTGCTCCTTTATCTGATGGGGATGGACCTTCATGGTTCTCATAAGACCTTCAAGATATCCAGGTTGTAATTTGGGTGTTCCCTTTCTTGCACATTAAATTCACTTCTGATTTGCTCTGCAAAAAATGCTAGAGGGTTTTTTGTGGTTTGTTAATGTATTTTCTTTCTTGATTGATAATGTTTCAAGGGAATGTGATACATTTACCTGCAAACTCTGGCAATACACTATACATTTTTTCCTGTGACAAGCCTCATCCAGTTAATGCACCAAGGAGTTAAAATTAACTCAGATACTGCTGATGATCATGTTGATGCAGTACTTGCTCTTGACACTTTCAAACTTGATTACAGGCAAAAGGGCCCTTTGCAAGGCCATCAGGATAATCAGAGTTATCCCCACATTGACTGGGAGACTGGAAGTGCACAAGATTGAAAGACTTTAGTGTGTTCATAGACTGAACTTATCTCAGCCACAATTTAGGTTGATAAAACAATCAGTTCCACTACTTTACAGAACAAGCTTTTAAAACCCTGTCATTATTAAAGGTTAAAAAAAGCTGTAGTTTCTCAGGTAGCTCTTACCAAAGCAATATAGAGCGCAAATTAGTATAAATTGGTGCCTCAACGCAACCATGTAATTTGCATTTAGACTGCTAAAGAGTCAAATGCAAATCTTACTTTGCCAGACACGATGCTACATTGAGACTGACTGCTTTGGTGTGTACTGTGATACTGCTGAGTCAGAAATGAAGAAGTAGGATAGGTACCAAATGAGAAAGGGATCAGGGAGAATGGGACGTGGATGACGAAGGGCCCAAGGGAGAGTAAGTCACAGTGAGGAGGAAAAATAATGCTTGCTGTTAAAGCACAGGAAGGGAAATAAAGCAATCTGGGTCCTTTTCCTAATTATGGCATTTTGGATTTGTTCTGTGACCTTGGGTAAATAATTTATTCTCTTTGTGCACAGTTTCCTCATCTGTCAAAGAAGGTTAATAGCTCCAGCTCAAAAAGGTTGGCTTTTCTTGGCTTAGGTGACGGTATGAGTCAGGGCAGATTTTGGCACACAGCAAGTCTGTGACGTGCTAAGACACACTACGGAGGTAAAAAATGCAAATAATTACTATTTCTTTTACCTGACGTAGGTGTTAACCACAGCTGTATCAATGGTGCAAAGCTGACCAGAGGAGCTGCCCACACTGGGAGCAGGAGGAGCTGCCAGGGGTCTCTGGGTTGCACAGGGGGGGTGAGTTTGGGGCAGCTTTGGCCACCTCTGCTGTGGGTTTGCATTTCTGTTTACCAGAAGAGCAATGTGAAGTGGAGCAAAGTGAGTTCTGACAGCTTTAGAAGCACAGGAGAGGAATAGCTACTTCTTGCACTGTGGATAGGAAGCTGCAGCTTGCCCTATGACTACCCCCCTTTCCACCCTTCATCTTGAAATCCATACTGATATTTTGGAATCCAAGCAGGAAGAATAATGCAATATTTCACTTCCTTTAGGTTTTTTTCAACCTAGCTATAATGCACAGTAGATATATCAGCCTTGCTAGCTGGCTGAGGGTGATACAAAACCCATCAAATACAGCAGTTTGGGTCTGACCACATTTTCAATCCCTTTTCCACCAAAGCTGCCATTCCAAATGTGCAACACTCCTCCCCAGTCTGAGCAACACAGCTCCCTACAGAGCCTTCCTGTCTGGTTTTGAGAGCCTTGGAAAACCAGTACTTAAAATGGATTTGTGGGATCCATGAGCAACCATTTTTACTGCACTCCAGCCCAGAGTAACTGCTCATCTCAGTAACACAAACATCACGCAGTGGGATGTGGAATATTCATATAAAATTCAGTGACTTGATCAACACAGCAGTTGATGAAGCTGATAGTATGGTTTGACCAAAATACTGAATTTCTATGAATACTCTGCATTTGCACCAATATACCTGAGAAGAGAATTTACCTCCTGCTAATAAGAAACCCTTTTATGACAAGCTATAAATGTTGACATCTTGTGTAACTTTATATTCACTTCTTGTCTCCCATAATATTGGTAATGTACAGAGTCTCTTTCATGGTAAGTCCCAGCAGAACACTAACGACAAATTCACTGTACTACTTACCCTACTATTTCTTAGTGGTGTGAAAATGCAGAGCCCAACTCATTCATAGTATATTACTGCTGGCCTGAATCCCTGCAAAGTCGATTATTTTAATTTCAGTGCACAATAAAAAGAAAATCCAAGAGCCCTAATGCTGTTGCAGCAGAGAGACACCAGCCTCTGGCATCCTCTGTCTCACCAAATGGAGAAGTGGGAACTGCACACAAGGGAGCAGAGCTGGTGGGGTCTGACAGCAGCAAGGGACCCATCTCCGGTGACATGGCGTAGTGTTGCCCTGTGCTCAGTTTGCTGAGGGTGATAAAATAACTGCTGTGTTCCTCTGCACAGCAGAGTTTTATGCACTGCTAAGGTGAATAATAAACCAGCCTGGACAGCAGATGGCTTCTCCTGGCTGTATAACAATGAACAGCATCCAAATATTTTTAGTGAATTGCTTAAATTTCTATATCTTTAATAAAAAAGAGGCTATGTGCACCTATAAGGCAGCTCACATTTTAGGAGTTTCCTATTATAGATGTCATCCCAATGGTTAATAACTCATCCAATTGTGGCCTGAGTAGCCCACATCATCAATATTAAACGTGACATTTACTATCAAGAGCAAAGTTTTGGGGCTGCTGCCAGCCCCACTCACTAAGCTGTAAATATTTTGATCATCGAACAGGAAGAAGAAGGAGCTGATGAGGCTGTGCTCACGCCTGATACCAGCGGGAAGTAAATGGGTGTTTTCACAGAGCCCCAAGCAGCTCAGCAATTGCAGCCTTGGCAGGAGCATCTTTGGGCTGGTGGAGCCAAGGCAGTAAGTAACGTGCCTGTGACCCTCTGCCCAGGCTGGTACCCTGCGCTGCAGAGACTGTGATGCTGCTTAATCTGCTGATGGGCACATGGAGAAATTCCTCCTGGGTTTTAACTGCATTGAAACTGGGAACACTCGGGAGCAACAGTCCAATCAGTCCTGCAAGTGTTTGCACTAAACTGAGCATTCAGCACAGCCTGGGAATGGAGGAGCCCCAGTGCCCTGGGGAAGGCCACCTGGCCCACCACAGCATCCAATTTCCAACAGGTCCCTCGAATGGGATTGGCAACATGTCACCTTCTCTCCTGGAGACCAGCCAAAGTCTGGCAAGTGATTCCTGCAATAATTTGACCCTCTCGTGATGTTTTACATATACAGTTTGTTCATGGCTGTGTCCAACCTGGAGCTGCAGTTGTCTGGGATGTCTATATATCAATTAAATCACATGCACGCATTTACCTCCATAAACACGTTGGTCCCTACATCTGTTTACTATGCAATATTGTTGCTATAGCTACTTTACGATTGGAGCTGTTTGTTGCAGTGTGATCCCTGCTAAATGATACACAAAGGTACAAACCCCAGAAGCTGCTGTTGTTTCAAATATGTGTTATCACTCTGTGATTATACTTGTCCCACAGCAATGACACTGCAGAGCTTACGAGAAGAAAGGCCCTTGTGAGGGACCTCCACATGAGAGTTTACTCCCTTTATTTCACCCTTCCAAAGCAAAAAGACAGCCAGGGAAGCTAAGCTGGGCACTGCTGGCATGAGAAACACCCCACAGCTCCTTCTGCTGAAGTGCAGTCAGCTGCTCGGTCTGCTCCTGCTGTGTCCAGCACAAGGTTTAGGAAGACCCGCCAGCTCGGGAATTAGGGAAATAGAGCTGCAGGATCTACCAGTGTCAAATAGTGTCAGTGGCCAGTCCTGACACCATGGCTGTAGCCTCCCCTGAGCTGCAATTGATGCAACAACGCTGCAGTTATTAGCAGCACAAGTCACTGTCTGGGGCAAGCCTACCTTTTGTGAATGTGCTTCTCTTTTCCTAAGCAGCTGGGTAAATAGGGATGGAAAGCTTTCCTGCAGCGAGGAGACATAAATCACAGGCACATACACAGCCCAGGGGTGCAGCTGCAGTCCAGACCCTGCTTTTCCACCATTCCATAATTTTAAAAAAAACAAACCAGCTATTTCTACTTTTTTAGGTCAGAGCGAAGTCTGTGTTTTGTCTGCTGCCCGTCTTGTCCAGCTCCCATAAGCCTTAGGTAGAGCAGAGGAGGTGGGGATGTAATGAGCAGCGCTGCCAAATAATGGATCATACAGCTGAGAGACCGAGCTGAAAAACAAAATTTTTACTTGACCCAAAATATTTTTTTCCGCTCAAAAGAAAAAAAATTTGGTTTGCTCTGGGTTACCAAAATTAAGACCCTTTTTTATTTTTTTTAACCTTGTTTTTCAGAGTCCATTATTTTAAAGGGAAGAAATTTTGGAAAAGTACCAAGCATGTTTTCATGAATGTGACCCTATAACCAGACATGATAAATAAGTCTGGAAGGTCTCATTACTACGGAATGGCACTATATAATAAAGACTGCAAATACCAAATAGCTTCATTACTCCCATTATCATCTTTTGTCACCATTTAATTCTGTGTATCAATTTTTAATAAAGAAACTTCATGCGCCTTTGAATTAGATCATACTGAGAGGGGCTTTCATTGATTGCAGAAGCATAGCCAGGCTAGCTGGGTCATCCAGATGCAGAAGCAAGGTGGAGCAGGATTGAGCATCTTAGTTATTCTGGTCTGCATGATGAACAGAAACACTTGTTAAACTTTACTCAGTGTCACTTAATGTTATTAGCCCTCCTGGACCAGAGTGATTTTACTGCTCCTCCAGATAATGACAAATGGTGCAGCTGGACAGAGCTGAGCTATTCACTCCAGTGATAATTGCTGCACAATGATATTAAAGTAGCATTCACCAAAAACTTCCCCGGTTAATGATGTTTAATTCATTATTAAATGCAGCTCATTACTGTTGGACAGAAGGCCATTTAGCAGCCATCAGCTTTGCTAATATTGCTGAATGTCTTGCAGTGGCCAGACAGCAGCGGGGAAGGCATGTTTTAAAAATGTATTTTCACTTCAGAATAAAAATGGAAAATTTTCTGGCAGTATTTTGAAAAGAAATAATGTTGAATACCATCTGAATCTCTCTGTAAAATCAGAACAGTCAGTTGTTTGCTCCTGGAACTAACATCCCCTTTATATGAGACTTTAAAGGTGTAATTTCATTGCAAGAAAAACTCTTTATTCAACACTTGTTCCCCTCCTGCTTCCCACCAGTTTTGCTGGGACACAGGTAGAGGCATTTTAACCACAGCCTGTCTGTAAGCACTTTCCTCGAGGCCACCGAGCCACCAGATTTCTCCCAGAAGGTATTGATGCTCCTGCTCTTGCAGTGGCTCTCACCAAAGCAGCAGACCCCAAGGACCATGCAATCCCCACACCAGAGGAGGTTTAAGCCTGTTACACAAGGCAGCCTCCCTGGTGTACCTGAACACGCAGTTGCAGGATGTTTGTATGATTGAGGTGCCAGATAGTGCTCCACTTTCGAAGCTCATTAGAAAAGGTGTTTGGTGACTAACATCTAATAGCACGTTAATGTTTCTCCAAGCCCTCGGGTGCAATTCCTAATGCCTCTCCCAGGCTGGAGTTCCTAGGTAGACCCCGCTTTTGGTCTACAGACTCCACATCATCCAGAGCCAGACCTGTGCTGGCGGGTCAGCCAGATAGCTCCAAAATGAGACCTGAAACTGGAGCATAAAAAACACC
Organism: Pandion haliaetus; assembly: GCA_013401275.1. Lineage (NCBI taxonomy): Eukaryota > Metazoa > Chordata > Aves > Accipitriformes > Pandionidae > Pandion > Pandion haliaetus. The sequence continues at coordinate 193,330 of VYZV01030656.1, read as the reverse complement.
AACATGAGGAGAGCAAAGCTGTAAACTCTCTGAGTAATCTGTTCTGGAGCTTCTGTTATCTCAAGGCCCAGGTAGTCTCTTTGGCCATCCTCATACTACAAAATGTCACTGTCACTGTTTTTTTCACAGAGAAATGACCCAGATGTTGAAATGGCAGGAGACACAAGCCACCTTCCTGGGGTGGCCTGCAGGGGCTCTGTGGGGCTGGGTAAATCCAAAGATTTTTCTGAAAAACAGATGTGCTAATGGTACTACCTCCCTTCTTCTATAGCTCGTCTCAAGACATGCACAGGTGAAGCACAGTGTAAGATCAGTTACTGCTGTACAAGTAAATGGCAGCTTCCCCACAGACGCACTCCAAGCTGCACACTGTATGTTTACAACAGAGCCTTTCTAGATATTGTACGGACATTGCTTAATTAAGCAGCAGATAATTCTCCTGAAAGACTGAAGAGCACTATTATAATCAACATTTACACATGCAGAACTGAGACATAATGACTGGCCCATATTTACACCAGGTTGTGTGTGTCAATACGGATGCCCATCCCTGGGGATGGTGGGGATGGTACCTGGCTCCCAGCACTCTCTCCTGGCCGCATGCATCTCTACAAGCTTCTAATTTCATTTTCCCCATTCTGAAACTGGAAGCATTACCCAAGGACTTCCAGCATAACAAGACAAGACACCTGAGTAAGGGGATCCAAATGCTCTTACACTTAGTGGTATAAAAAACCAGCCCCTAAACAGCATGAAAAAATTGTTAGTTTAAATTATTTTCTCCCCTTTTTTTTCCTTCTGATCCTCACAGAACCTAGACTCCAGAAAGGACTAGTGTGAGGAAACATTTAGCTCCAGTACAGAAAACCTAAACCACCTTTATCCAGATAATAATGTTATCAGGTCAGCAGCAAATCTGTACTGAAGACATGAGACTGTGTGGACCAGGAACATGCCAGTCCTGTTCCCTGTAATGGCCCTCAGATGCCACATCACATAAAATAGTATTTTCTCAGAGGGGAGACGGGAGCAGGATTAATCAGTTCAAATGACTTTGCTTGGGACCTGCAGCAGGACTGAGAAGCCTTCCTGTGCTGCAGATCAGAAGCTTGTATCTCCCCATGCCCATGGCCTGGAGCAGGGCATGAGCTGTGGCTGGTGCATTGCCCGCAAACACTGCTCTTGCAGAGGCTGGAGTAAAAGCCACTGTGAACCATCCCAGCAGCCTGCTCCATCTACCACCACTTGCTGGGGAAGGCTCTCAGCTTTCTCACCTTGCTCCTGGGTGCTGCAATTGCCTTGGCAGATAGCAGCTTGGGATGTAGAAATGCAGTTAAAACCAACAAAACAACCAGCAGCCAGTATAGTGAGCAGTGAGTGGAATAGAACAGAACAGAACAGAAGAGATAGATCTAGTGGTTTGCAATACAGTTACCCAAAGCAGCCATACAGGAGCACCAGACACAGTGGGAAAGAACTGGGCTATTATGGAAAAGACCAGTTTTACCTGGTGTGATGGGGCGCAGCGGAGCACTCAGCTCAGTTTGTTACTCAGCCCTCCTCAGACAGTCATGGTACGAAAAGCCGAGAGAACTGAGGTGCCAATTTCCTCCGAGGAGATATCTCAGGCTAATTCACATCTTTTGGGCTAAAAAATTGTACAGGGTAATGTCAGGTTATAAAACAGGCCCTTGATTTTCCCTGGTTTAATTAAGATAATGAGAAGTGTAGGATGATGAGCTATGGTTCCAGACAGCAAGAAAAAAAGGAAAAAAAAAGGATGAAGAGCAATTACATTTGGAACAGAGAAGAGCCTACAAAGTTAGGGGTTGGGGAACAGGCTGTGACAAAGGGGATGTCTACAGGAGATTTATAGGTACCAAAAATAGAGCAGGGCAGGACTGGGCGACTGGAGAAGTTTGGTGAAGCAGAGCTTTCTGCATCCAGAAGGCAGGTGCCGATCCAGCCTGCCAGTCCTCTCCAACAGTGTCTGATAGGTGGAGGAAAAATGAGCTGGCAAATCTCAGCACAGTTCCTAACACAGTCACAAGCTCGACTGACCTGGCAGCCAGGACTCTGCAGAAGGGCTGCTCCCTGGTTTGTTTGCACCATGACACTGCTGACTGCTCATAAACCTTTCCCAGTTCTAATGTATAGTTTCCAGCAGTAAGGCTGCCAGCTGAAGGAAACCCCAGCGCACGTGCTGCATGTTGAACAGTCCCATCAGTCTCTGACAAATAGCTCAAGCTTAAGTCTCACAGATTTCAGTGGGACCTGTGTGGACTCAAGCTGAAGCATCTGTTCAAGTGCTTTGCTGAATTGAGCTTAGCCCCTCCCAGTACCCAGACACACACGAGAATATTTCTTCCTTATTGCAAAATGCTGGGAAATCCTGGATAAAAGTTGGTCTTACTGTGAGGTGTTATTAGCTCTGCTAGCTCTAGATCAAACCCAGAAGAGGTTCAGTACTTTCTAGTTTAAATATAGTCTGTCCTTCCCTGAGTCTACCACAGTGCCTTATTTCTGTCCCAGCTAGGAGCCCACAACGATATAATTTGGATGAAAGTGTCTGTTAGAGAGAGCACTGAGTTCATTATTGATGCTTCCTTAGTAGGAATAATGATAATTATGATAGTAACAATAGCACCACCACCACCACCCTGGCACCAGAACCGGTATGCCTGAATTTACCATTTTGTAGCAAATACTGTTTGCTTTTCCTATACTGTCCTTTCAACACATTCCCTTGGAGAAAGAAAGCCCTAAACCGCAGACCTGCCCTGTCCCTGGAGCATCATTCTGGACAGCAGTGGAAAACTGCATTCCGGGAAATCCAGATCACATGTGGCACTGGGACAGAGGGGAAACTCCAAATGGGTTTTATGTGTATGCTACATATTTCACCAGCACCATAATTAATCCAGATAATTTAGTTTGACAAGAAGCCCTTCAGCAGTGTAAGTAAGCTTATCAGTGATCAAATTGGGCCCAACTTCAGCATTAGAAGAGCAGCCAGAGAGAGAATTGGTTACAACAGGAGTGAAGAGGAGAGTTTAAGCTAGAGAGCCGGTCAATATTTGGGTGACATGAGATTCATTATATACCTCCTTAATAAATACGCATTTAATTTCTGTTCCACTGTACCTAACCCACTTGTCTGATGTATTATATTGCGTTTCTATGCAGTTTTTATAGGTTGAGTCCCAAGAGCCATAATTTATTGACATTACTTCATAAATCTTTAAAAAGGCAAGAGAGACTGACTTAATCAGAACGAATCATTTTTCCTTTGTTTGGACTTGTTTAAAATCAGTTGCTTGCTACTTGATACAATTTAAGTGGCTAATTATGACTTGATTTTCTCCCCTCCCTATCCCTTTGATTCATTATCAGAGCTTTCAGCTAGTGAATTTACCATTCTCAGAGTACCATTAAAGACTTGGTCTTTTCCATGAGTAATCTTATTTATGCAAGTACCCCATCAACTTCAGAGAGCATCAGAGTGATTAATTCACAAATAATTTATCTGACAAATGTTGCTTCCCCTCTCCCCCCTCCCCACCCTTGCAAACTGCCTGTGGGCAAATTAGAAATTTCTCATATTAAGAATTACTTGCAAGTTTTTCTCAGTAAATAATTTTTGCCCTAAACATCGAGTAGCTGTATGCGAGCACACTTTGTGCTTTCTTGGTCAGCTTCTGAAGCCACGTGGCCTCGTTTCAGCCTACAAACAGGGTGATTTCAATACCTAACTGGCACAGAAGTAATGGAGAATTTTACTTTCTGACATAAAAAATGACAGCTAATTCTGTATTATCTTCAATTATTTATCTATGAGCCCACTTTGAAGTATTTTAGGCAAGAGTTACATAAGAGGAAAGTATTGTTATTCCTTCACGTGCCCTCCTTTTCCCCGGGACAGTGCTCCTCGCTCCCGCCTGCTCAGCGACTGCAGGCATAGGCAGCTATTTTAACTTCTGCTCGGGGGGCTCAGGGAGGGGATCTGTGCTGCAGGAACAACCTCTGACGCTGATGGGGAAGGAGGATTCACTTGATTTCAGAGTGCTGCTCTCCCCTTATGCCCTGCCTTTGCCCTCTCTTGCCAGGATGCCCAGGAGAGGGAAATTCCTGTGCTGCCCTGCCCTGACACCTCAACCCAACAGATGCTGAGCCACCCTAAGTGCTGGTTTTAAATGGCAATGAATTGAGCTTGTGGAGTTGTGTGACTCCCAGCCCCGGGCAGGGTCAGGGGCTGTGCAGCCTCTGGGAGCAGTGGCAGCCGAGGGTCACGGTGCTCAGCCACATGCCGAGGACCTGGTGCTGTGGATGGGCTGCAAACAGCACCCAGAGCTGTGCCAGCAAAGGCAGCCAGCACTCAGTGGGGTCTCAGGGATCCCCCAAAGACATGCCCAGCACCAGAGTTCCCAGCAAACGTGTGCGTGCTGAGCTCAGGGAGACTTGTGGGCAGGCAATGGTGCAACTGCCATCACCACTGCCCGGCGTCACTCTTAGCGTTACAACATCTGGGATATTTGAACCACGGCAAAGCAAAGGCTTTATTGGAGGCAGGCAGCTGCAAGCATCTGTGAGGCCAAGTGAGGTGGTGTGCGTGAGCTGTGAAGAGAAGTTTCTTATTTGTCAGGAGATTGGATCTTTATCTGACAATGAATTCTGGGCAGCCACTTACTCTCCTCTTTCTGCGGAGGGTTTTTCGACTCTTTGGACTCAATATTGTATGCAAACAGAATTGATTTAGGTCCTGAGAAGAAGCTCCTCAGCAAAGGAAAACAACAAAGCAGAGAGAGGTTTGCCAGGACACACACTACTTCCACCCTTGAACGAGGGGCCCTTTTTGTAGAAAACCCTTCACATGCAAAGCACTCCGGTGGCTAACAGAGCTTCATCTAATTTAAATGAAATTACTCCCTCTCTTTCCCTCTCTGACCTCTGGTCCTTGCTGGTTGCCGTGGAAAATGGACAGATGAAACCCAGAAAGAATTTAAAGGAGAACTTAACTAAATTGAAATTGTAGCCCTAGAACCTTGTTCATTAGCCTGTTTCTTTGGTGGCCTGGCTATTAAATAATTGAACAGCTGTACTGATAAAGCATACATTACAAATCAAGTTAAGTAAAGGGTCAGGTGAATGAAGGCAGCTTGGCAAACGGCACTTTGATCCATGACAGGGTCTGCTCTGCGTGGAGATCAGTGCGTCTCAGCCTGCATTGAAAGGGATGTCGGCATCTTCTGGTTATATCTCCACACTCCCTTCTGCTGTCACTCGTTCCTGCCAGATGAAGGGCTGGACTGAGGGCAGTTGCAGGGACTTGAACCAGGTCAGCCAGGTACCAGAGAAGAGGAAGGAGGTCTGGGGGCTTATTAACACGTGTATGGGGCTGGGAGTTTCCCGCTCCATTTTAGGGTCCCTCTGACCCTATCTCCACTTAGCAACGTTGAAAAAAAAGAAAAGTAGGTATCTATTATGCATAAATAACCTTGTTTCCATGACAGCAGCAGCATCTGCAAGCACTAAGAGTATCGGGAGCTTTTAGGTAAATGAGAACTTGCACCCTGCTCACAAAATTAATCTCCTGGGTTAACCAGGTGAAGAAGAGCTCAAGCCATCTGCTAAAGGGCAAAGGGCTGGATAGATGTGTTTCCTTTTTAAAGAGATTTCTGAACACAATAGATATTTCATCACTATGCCTTTGGAAAGAAACCAACCTCTGAGGCGTAGGCTCCGCTGTAGAGCATGCAGGATGCACATACCAGTGACAGAGCAGATGCAGCACCGTGTCATCCATCACAGCTCTTTGAGTGTCTGCAGCTCACTGCAGTGCACGTTGTATGTCTGTCGTGTCCCCATATCTGCTGTAAAACTGGTCAGTAATCGAGGAGCTAATATTCCTAAAAGATTTGGCACATTTCCCAAGTGCCATTTTTGACTTTTATGAATGAACAGTGAACAGTGACTCACCCACTGCAGGGAGAGCCAAACTGTAAGCACGGATAGGGGGGGTCAGGTTTGGCCCATGCCAACAGAGATGGGTTATACAATGGATCATCCCAGTGGTCTAATTCATCATCATCTCTTAAAGCAATCAAAAACAGATGAGGCCTCTAAATTTCTCCTCTTTCTTTGCAGTTAGCTGCCTCTTGCTTTTCAAGATCCTGTGGAAGGAGAGAAAGGGAATGCTGCAAGAAGACAGGGGGTCACCGACAATTTGTGGTGGCACAACTGGCCTTTTACAGAATATTCATCTTTAAGAGATGAAGGAATGGCAAGGTAGATGCTGTGGCTAGCTTTTGTGTGTACATGTGTGTGCTTTATCAAACCTTAAACCTCCAAAAATCAAGCCAGACCAGGAGAGCTTAGAAATACCGCTCTGCCTGGTGCACAGCCTTGCTGAATCCTGAGGTCTGGATGCTTTCTTTGCCTTGGTGATCCTGTGTTTTTGAAGTCTAATGAGCAACAGTTTTGGATTAGGTATTTCCAGCAAATAGAGGTCCTCTTCGGGCTCAGGTGACAATTCAGCACCCAAACAACCAAACATTTCTGAGGTCAGGTTTCCTTCCCTCCCTTACACAGCCCCTGTCTCCAGACACATGCCTAATAAGCTTAATGTCCCAGGTGATTATTTCATGCTGGCAGCAATAGGCCTGGTATCAACCAAAATCTGGGAGAAATCTCTCATATATATGCAAGCAAGCAAGGACGAAAGCACACCAGAGGATCCTCCTCATCTTTTAAGCATTGTTTCAGGGACTTTTTCTCCAAAACATTTTTTTAATAGGAGCTGCAAGTATTCAGTACAACTAAGATTAATGGCTTTTGTTTTATCACAAAAACGTATTGCTCAGTCTCAGGTTTGTGCTTCTGGAAAATGATTTCTGTATTAACGGGATCTCTGTGACATGCCTTCCCTGCGTCTCTGCTCTCTGTTCCCGTGACTGTTTCCATGATCATCGCATCCAGCACTGGTGAACTGGGCCAGTGCCTGCTTCCAAATTTATTTTTAAAAACCATTTTGCACTGCACGATCACTGGTGCCAATGCAAATCTCTGCTAGTGCCAGATGGAGGAGAGAGGCCAATAGGTCATTCCTGCCCCAGATCTACCCCAACCCCTTCCTGCACTCACTTCACTGGCCCTGCTGTGTCTCAAAAAAGCCTTTGCTGGAGGGGAGCTTACACGCAAGCTGAGCCCTGAAAGTGACCCTTCTTATGTGAACTAATGACTCCAATTTTTCCATGCAGAGTACTGTAAGAGAAAATTTCCCTCACTGACCACTTCTGCCCTGCAAGGAACAACTCCAAAAATGTTCCACAGACCCTCTGTAGATCCCACTTTGGGAATTACTAGTGTAACTAGGATATATTTTCCCCAGGGAAAAAAACAGAGGCTTTTTTGCTAAAACATTTTTTCTCCTTACAGAAAAATGCTTTGCTACTGAAGTTTCAAATGCAAGGTGTAAATCTTTTTTTTAAACCATTAACTCTTCCTTGGCTCTTCTTATTTTTTCAACTGTCTCTTAAAAACACAGACACTGAAAGAAAGTTACCCCTTGGCTAAAAACCATCTGGATTCAGAATTGCTCTCATCATGTGCCTTGAGAGCCAAGACATAGATGTGCCTCCCACCTACCCCCTGCCCTGCCCGGGCCCCCCGCTCAGCCTGCGGGCTCAGTGCTGGAGGAGACTGGGGCGATGTACAAGAGGGAGCCTCTGTAAGGAGCTCGCAGAGGGAACAGGAGCATATTGAAGCCTCTGATGGCCTTTTTGGCCACTTTTTGAAAGGAAGGGGGATGCAGATGTAATGTCAATCTATGATTCCCAGCTTGTATCTTCACATTTAATTTTACTGAAAATCAGCACTTTGCAGTACTTCAGTGACACTGAGGCATATTCCGCGCACACCTCTTTGTCAGACAGCATGATCTTTTAATGCTACAGCAAATGATTCGTTCTGCAAGACTTGTTTAGAGAAAACAGAGCGAACAGTATCACCCTGGCCCTACAAGTCACTCAGACTTATACATCCCATGGGGATGTCCTACTCATTCCTTTTCCTCTTTGGAGGGTGCATATTCACTCATGAACCACTAAGGAAACCTTCTACACTCACCCATTTAAGACAAAAATAATTACACTGACTTAAATGTGTAATCTCCAGCATGCTTTTTCCAACATTAATATCTCCTTGTATAGTAACCTTATTATACCAGAGATAAGTGACCCCACCACAGTACTGGCCTTGTTTAGGTTTCTCAGTAAGTATAAGAAGATTACTATATACATCTTATTTCTGTTGCGATAAGCAGCTTAGACAATATGACTAAGGGTCACTCCATACAATAGCTCTATGTAATTACACATAATTTTCTGGTGTGCAATGAAGTGAGCTGAAGGTTTCCAGCATGCAGCTTCAGGTCTTTGCCATTAACCAAGCAGTTCCACACTAAGACTAGAGCTTGTCAAGACACAGATTTTTTTTGTTTCCCATAGGAAATAAGGACATTTTGACATTTACTGCTTAAATACATTTCTGAAAATATAATATGTTTTAGATAAATAAAAAGATTTTGAGAATACTGAAAAATTTTGTTCCAGTCATGACCTTAAGAAATACTGTGTTACCTGCGTCATAGAAAATAAGATGCATCTTCGAAAGAAAAGTCATTCCAAAACTGAGTCAAAGTTGGACCATCTCAACTTCATCAAACACAATATTTCCCTTACTGTTTTCTTCCACAACAGGCATCTCTGCTGATATCCCCGCTCCATAACAGGCAGGTAAAACATCTCACCATCTAGGTAACTCAGTGCTCGTGTAGGGAGCAGACCTGGGCATGGGCAGGCCTCATGTGTCAGCCCCTGTTTCTCAGCGTAGCTGGCCAAACTCAATCTGGGCTAGCACACAGTCAGCACAGTGTGACTGCAGAGCCAAAATGCCATGGAAACCAAGAATTTTAACAAGATACCAGCTTCTGGAGGCAAAGTGCTTTAGTGGAAACTACCTGGGCAGCTCTGAGAGTTTGGGTGCCAACAGGGAACTGCTGATTTCCTGGTGGGCAGCAGTCAGTATGACTAAACCCACCTTGCCCCCAGTAATCCCAGTTCAGGGGATCCCGGGCAGCTGCTGTGCTGGGTGTGATAGATGGCAGCCCCAGCACAGAGAGGCAGCAGGTGCAAAGCCACGTCTCCATGGCCTCAGACTCATCTCAGCCACAGCACAGGCCTGAGACCTGCTTCTTTGTGAGCTACATCAGCCCAAAACTAATCCCCAAACAGGGAACCACAAGACTTCAGAAAAACAGTGCAAACCCTGCTTTTAACATGAACTCTGCAGGGCTGGGCAGAGGCTGACGTTAGCTGTTCACGGGAGCAGAAACAGGTTTGGGCAGGAAGCACTCTCGTCCTCCCTGGTTTCCAGAGCTGGATAATTCCTTCACCCAAAACTACTGCATTTCACCTCCGCTCCTCAAGCATGTTGTTATACTGCAGGTTTAAGAGTACTTCAGAGCTATGCTTGTACCATCCAGTAATGTTTCTAGTCTGCAGTAAGAAGCATTAGCAAACAGGTCAAAATGCCATTTACTGAATTCACCAAGGGAAATAGCAGTACATTAAGGAATTCAATAGATAATGCAGCTCAGGACTCAAGCGAAGTTAACTGACTCATGGTCTGATTTTGGGAACGCTTGCAAATGTCAAGTTACAGGTTGCAAAAGGAGAACCTGGGGTGTTGTAACTGCATCAGCAATTGTCCTAACTGAGGGATTCCCTCAGGTCCCTTGACTGAGGTAGAAGAACCACAGAATTGGTTTTGGTTATAATGAACGTAAGTACCGTACTCCTCACTACACACCCGTTCTGACCCCTGTAATCCACTGCTCACCCACATCCAGCCAAGTGCAGGTGTAAAGACCAATACAGGTACTCAATGAACAGCCTAATTTAAGAGCCAGGTGATATCTGTTTAATATGTAACCAGTTAAAAATGTACCCTAGATCATGTATAAACAGATACCTATGGGCAAAGCTGCATTTCCAGAAGCAGAGAATTTTTCTCTCCGCTTCTCACTTGCCAAGTGCATGAAGGCTACACCAGGAGCATTGAGCACTTGAGACCCAGTGGGTTTTGGTTATGAGGAGTGCAGCTTGTGGGGGCATCTGGTAGGAGCCCCATAGACACCTCCAAAAACGCCCTTCCCTGTGCTGTCTTAGACTGGGCTGGTGAGCCCAGAGCCGTGCCCTGCTAATATGTGGCATTTCCACTGTTTAGGAGCTCAAAATCTCTCCTGTTAGCAGATCCCTCCTTTAGAGAGTGGAGCATGATGGAACATTTCAGGGCCCTGTGTTTGTGCTTCTCACTTGCCATGAGCAGGCAGTGAACGAGGTACCAGACATGTAGTGCTATGTCCAAAGGAGGAGATGTAAATCCAGAGAAAGAAGTGCAGAAACATGTCAAGAGATGAAGTGATGTCAGAGGTGGCGACTTCAGCACCATTACTGTAAGAAACTTCCCTCCTGCCCATACTAACGTGCTGTCTTTGACAAAGGTGCTGACCTGCCCCTGGGAAGAACTCGTGCAATTGTGTGGAGCCGTTGGCTCTGGAAATCCCTCTGTCCCCTGGGCTAGCCGAGCATGCAAGTTAGAAGAAGTGCCAGCCAGAGAAAATGCTTTTGGGCAAGCTGGTGGGATATTGAAATTTGTTCTGCTATTTATTAAGGGAGGGACAGCTCTCCCTCGACTCCCAGAAGCACAGCCTGACACAGTGCTGCCCTTTCAAAGATGTTTCATTTTCCTGACAGACAGGAGACAAAACACCCCTTCAGACATGAGCTGCAGATGACCAAAGCTTTACTATGGTCCTGAGAGAGGACTGCAGGTCAAGTCCAAGTCTTACTTGGCCATTAAAATATTAATTTCCTATTGACTTTGCCTGCTGAGCTTCCAGCCGAGAAAAGCCATCCTTAGGTGGGTCCACCAGCAGACTCTGCCTCTGGGACATGGATTAGGTGATCCTCCAAAGCGGTGATGGTAATTGTGTTAAACTACTACACCTACTTTTTTGTACAGGCTTATGGAAGTTTTTGAAAGGCCTTTGAAATCCAGGATGCTAAATGGCTCCACGCAGGAGAACGAAACCCTTTTTTTTCCCTTCTTCTACCCTTCCCCTGCCCCAAGGATGACTTTTATTCTAAGCATTGTGTATGTCAACATCTCCTTCCATAAATCAGTTATTAATACATGGTTGATTAGGCCTAACACACCCCGGCTTTTTGCAACCTCACTGAGTTGAGATGGGAATTAGAGAGAGGTGGGACCATTAATAATATGGATATATGTCAAGTAGAGATCCACCTAAAATCACACGGCTTTGGTTCTTCATCAGAGACTGAAGGAGGTGAAGGGGCTGCACTGTACATCTCCCTTCTGCGCGTTTGCCCCTTAAAACACCATCATTAGCCTCAAATTCTTCTGACCTGTTTCTGTTGATCATTGGACATCCATGGGCTGAGAAACAGAGGCCAGGATCACCTCTGCAGCAAGCAGCTCTGAGAGGACCCACAGCTCTTACAGCCTTCATCCTGCAGCAGCAGGCAACCACCGCTGACTCCCCCTGCCTCTCCTCTCCCTGGGCTGGTTCCTGGGGTGCCTGCTCAGCCTCCAGTGCTACATGAAATCAGGGACACCTGGCTTCATCTGGCCTGTAAGAACACCATGTATTTATGGAGCAGTTCCCCTTTCCCCCCTCCACGTTGACCTGGTGAAAGCCCGCTCCATGTCTGGCTCCACAAGGTGTCCCCCAAGCCTCACTGCACCCCAGGATGCTGAGGATGATGGAGGCCTGGAGAGGGGGCGAGCAGTCTGTGCCATAGCTGGAGGGCAGATAGGATTAGGCAGGGAGGAAGGAGAGGGTTCAGCACTGCGCCTGGGTTTGGGGAGGGATAGCCCAGCGCAGGCAGTGGATTTAGATTTGCAGGCAGCCCATTCTCACTGGGAAGGGGACGGTGTCATTGAGAGTGAACAAGAAAGGGGAAAGGAGATCATGTTTTCTCAATGCTCTTATCTGAAGCAAACCCTTAATAAGGATTGGGATGAGCCTGGATAGAAGGGAGGGTTACCTGTGATACGGCGAAAAGCTGGTTGCATGAGATGGGCTGCAGGGGAAGGGGGCAAGCCGCATGGAGCAGGGGGCTCAGCTGACCCTGGGCAGTGCTGGTACAGGCCATCACTCTGCGGTCCAGGGGAGCATGCACACGCAGGCTGCCATGCCAGGCTGCCACTGCCAGCCAGCATCTGCCTGGACAGACAGCTCTAATTGCTGACTCTTAACCTCGTAGAAAAGGTTGGATCATTTACTTACTTAATAATGACAAATACTGCCTTGGGCAAGCAGGGTTGGGGGTTCAAATGAACCCAAACCCCAAAGACAACGACATGATGTAGTAGTACCTGTCTGACACCTTCCTTCTCTCCTTGCCAGGACCCTCAGTTCTCACAACTGCTAGGCCTCCTATACTTGAATTCTTGTGTCCCTAAGGTTTTGGGGGAAAAGGTGAAAATTCAGTCTTTTTTTGATGAAAAGAAGGCCTCCCTCCATTCTCTAAAGAAAGCAAAGCTGGAGGACACTATGGTGTACTCTACTCTGCAGGAGAACCCATGAAATACGGAATCCTGGAAGACACCTCCATTGACAAAGTGTTTTCCTTACAAACTCAGCGTGGATGGGAGCGGAGATGTGGGAAATTTAAAGGCTACCCCACAGGGTACCAGCCACACTGGACCAAACACATCCCTGAGTCCTGGATGCATCATACCAGGGGTGTCAGGAGAAGATATTGGGATGAGGTTTGTGCCTCAGTTTTTTGCCTACCACCACTGCAATACTGATAGTTACTATTGACCTCAGCAAAAGCAGAGCTAGCTCTTTCAAAGTCTCCCAGGAAAAGCCATGCTGTGTCTGACCCAAGGAAGAGATGTTTAGCAGTAGTGTTAGTGGGGCACAAATGGGAACTGTTATCCTCATCCCTCACCCATTAATGGCTGCTCTCAAAGAAGCACAGAAACGGGGATTAAAGGATTGAAAACTCACTGGGTATTAGAGCTACAAAAAATACTCATGGTGTGTGTTGGTTTGCCACAGGCTATGTGAGAGCAGTCAGTGTAGGGCAGTGGCAAAGCATTGTGTGGGACTCCATCCCCTGGGCTCAGGGTCTAACAGTGATTCCAGTCTCCTTCAGTGTTTCCATCCATCCGGGGGAAGTTGCTATACTAACTGGGGCCCTAATATACCAGGAACCATCAGTCGTGGCAGAAATTCCTCTCTGAGGGCTTGGAGAACTCAGAAGCGACATTATTTCCTCCACTTAAAATGACTGGCAATCAAAAGCTGTGTTTGGAAACCCCCATTTGTGCCTCACACAACCCTAGGCTCTGATGTATACTAAAATCTCACTTTAATTATGCATGAAATGTATGTCTTTGGCTTTTAGGGACAGAGGAAACAGTTTTGTCTTGGGAATAACCGAGAATTATTTTGGCTTGGAGTCAAGAACACACAGCCCAGGTTTTGTTCATTTCAGTTGGTTTTGGGTTACTTTCTAAGAGCAGGCAGATGTTTGATGAGGGCCTGTTTCCTACAGAAAAGAAAATTATTGTGTTCTTAGCAAATTCTCTTTGAGATGCACCGTTTCAAAACCAGAGCAGGCCTGTTTCCCCCGTTCCAGGGCTGCAGCCTCGCAGATCTCAGGTGACTCCAGAGGACACGTAACCCTGTTCTGAGTTGTATTCCACCTCTCTACACCTGAAAATCCAACTATGAATCCTCCAACACTCCTAGGCACCTAAGTAGTTTTTAAACAGTGGGCTAAGGAGCCTGAAAAAGGGTTGCAAATCACGTAAGTATCTTAGAGAAATATTGCTTCTCATTTTCTGCTCATGTGCACACCTTCTGCACTGGCCTGCAAGCCCTGCCCTGCCAGTCTGCCAGAGCACTTGCATATATTTGCAGACCCGTCATTTGCTCTCAGCTGAGCAGGGTATCTGGGGACGCGACAGTTTCGGGTGATCACAGCTAAAATTCAGGTGATGCTGACTTCCCTCCTCGCCCTCTGCACACATCCAGCCAGTGGACATCAGATGTGCCTCTGAGCTGCTGCCTCAAAGATACACACCACCCAGCAAGGAGATGGTGGAGCTCTTCCTCTGCTCTCAGAAATACAGAAGTTACCAGGAAAAATGCTAAATACATAGCTGCAGATCCCACCTTCATCTGGGCAATGTCCAGGCCTCCAATCCCATTCCTGCTCTCCCAGCCCCGTGCTGGCTGCTCCAGCTCTCCCCGTGGTCATCCGCACAAAGCCCAGCTCGGAGGCATGTGTCCGCACTCCCCTCATCCTCCCTCTTCTCTTTCTTTTCCTCTGTGGCACTCATCTCTCCCACCTGCTGCTCACTAACCCCTCTCCGTGCTCACCCCTGTGCCTGTGCCGGCCAGCGTGGAGGGCAGCAGGACCTTGGCCAGGCCAGTGCCTGTGCGGCCATGGCAGTTCCCAGGGGGACCAAGGAGACACATCTATCCCTCAGGAGAGAGCTGGCGTTGTCCCTTCTTGCAGGGCTAATACACAGCCAAGAGCTCAGGGCTTCTTCCTCTGCCCCAGATCACTCATGCCAGGTCTGGGCTTCCCTCCTTGTTACTCACAGTGATAAAAAGGTGTTTTTGGTGACGTCTAGGTTCACACCAGCTTTTCCTGCAGGAAAAAGTTTGCCTCTTCTAAACCTCCCTCCCCTTGCAGCCATGAACAGGGAGTCACCTGGACCCCGAAGCACAGCTCGTACCTCAAAACCATGTCTGACTGAGTGAGTTCACTGATAATTTGGGGAATGTGGCAGGAGATGAGGTCCCTTCTACTCCCTGCAGGTGCCTGGCAGGGCAAGAGGGAGGGCTGAGCACAGCAGTGGTGCTGGAAGGGCTGCAGAGCAACATGGTATGATGAGGATGAGGGATACGGAGCCAGGAGAGGTGGTGGAGGGCAGGGGAAGCTCCCCGTGGTGTGCACAGCCACGGACTCACCCTGGTTCTGTTTCTGATGGACAGCACTCTGGTTTCCTAGTCGGCACCAAGTGGTAAGGGGGACTCAATGAAGCATAGCACCCAGAGGAGAGACAGGGCCCCTCTCAGGCACTTGGCTCTAATGTAGATTTTGCTTTTCCCCTAACTGTACAGAATAGTCTCAAGAGGTGAATGTGAAAAATGATAACAGTTGTTATAGCCCTGGGGCCTCGCAGCCACGTGGCTGGACTGTGATCCCCCCATCCATCCCAGCCAGCATCTAGGCAATTCCTATGGGTTTCGGTGGGATGTGATGCAGAGTGGGGTGTTTCTTCCTCAAAAGCTGGCCCTGAGCAAGCGGGAAGCCATGTTGCTCAGGACCCTCTCCTGCTCTCAGCACAGGTTGAATGAAATCCCAGTGCCACTGTACTCTGCGGCAGGCATCTTGCTCACGATGTTGGTCTCGGCTTCAGGAGCATCCCAAGAGCTGCCTATTTCCAGATTATGCTTCCAAGGAAGAGCAAACAATGCAGAGCTGCCATGATATATTTAACGATGAATCATACTCTTAAAAATTATCAGCTGTGAAAGGCTTTCACCACTCTGGGGATAATGCAATGATGTATTTCATGTGAATCAGTGCAGAGCGTATCCATGGCAACCCCATCCTTGCAGTTTGCCAACAGTTGGGGTAACCGGCCTGGAAGAGTTGCAGAAAATAAACCTGCATATTATGGATTTTTAAAGGAAAAATCAGGCCTGTTTTGAATTGCAAGTGGCTTGTCTGTATGCTCAGCTTAGGCTTGTTTGGTTGGTATATTGTGAGGCCTTCAGCGGGTGTCACTACCCAGGGAGGTAATTCATCATCTCCATGTAGCATCTGTCTCCACCAGGCAAGCACAGACACCTGAGGGCTCCCTCCTCCACAGTGCCCCATTCATCATGCACACGGCCAAGCAGCCACAGGCTGGACCTGGCTACCAGTAGCAGCTGCCGGCCGTGGAGGCACACAAGTACAAGCACAGGCGCGTAAGCCGGGTGTGATGCTCAGAAGTGAGCGCTTGATTTAGCAGTCTGCCTCCTACTCTCAAAAGAGGCGTAGGCACCACAGGGCAGATCGTCATAAGGCTACAGGCAGCCGAGCAGGCAAACAGATCTTAAGCCCACCTCGAGGGCACTGATAAAGGCAATGCAGACCCCACCATAGGTGCAGCATTTCCGCCTGTCAGTAATTTTAAAGCAGCTGAAATGCTTGTAATGTGCTCAGAGCCCGGTTTCCAGGGGGTGCTCCAGAGCCTGCGGTATTTGGGAAGAGAGCAGGAAGCACCTGCATCACCATGGGAGCTTGATCCCCAGGATGCATTTTTCAGCAGGGTTGGAGAATGCCCTGTCATGTTCCTCAGGCTGGTGTGAGCTCCAGGAGGGTGGTTCGTAGAAAACTTCTGCCCCTGCCTCCCAGAAACTTCAGGGCAAGACACAGAAATTCCCTGTGTGAATGTGAAGTTGTACTGAGTAGGCTCTTGCATTAGTCAGGAGGTGAATTTTGAAGACCATAAAGAATTGGGGAAAGTGTCAAAGGAAAAATATATTCCAGTTTGCTCTTTGGCTCTAGCACAGGTGTTAGACTCTCCCTGGTTCAGTAATATTAATCCTACAGAACGGGAAAAAAAGTAATTGTTCTGTATGAGAGCAGGATTTTCATGAAGTTGCTTAGAAATAGCATCCTGCAAAAGAGTGCCATGGCTTGTTTAACACTCATTGGCTCAGTCTGGGGTCTGTGTCCACCTCAAGGAAAGAAAAAGTAGAGAAGGGTAAGTTCCTGTAGAGAATGAAATGGCTGTTCTGATGCAGATCGCTGGGCATTAATGGGCTGCACTGGAGGTGCCTTTGTGAATTCAGATCAGGAATGCTCAGGAATGGGGAGAGCAGCAGAGCCAGACCATCCCTCCAGAGTGCTCAGCCCAGCTTCCAAGCCTCAGCCCATTCCTGGTGCTCTGGAGCCCTGGGGACATGTGAGCTCTGCTGAGCTTTGCTCCGTGCAGATACCTAACGGGTTCATGCCTGGTGTTCGGAGCTTGAAAACCCAGCCTGAGGCAGCAAAAAACATGATTTTCCTCTCAGTATTTTGTGGTGAGTGGCTGCAGCCCATCTTTATTTTCTCTACAGCATTATGAAAGACTAAACACTCCAAGAAAACGGCATTCATTCACAGCATGCCAAGGGCCACCAGCAGTGCTAATAAAAATTCTAATTGCAAGAGGATAACTATCAATCTCTCTGACTCATGCTATGGAAGATGCTGAAATGGCACTCTTGTTTTCATCTCTCCAGCACTCTGTCGCAACAATAGTGTCTTTATGATAACATCTATAAAGCGCATGCAGTACTTGATATATTTTCTAATTTCACTGAACATATCCCTTATGTTTCCCCATAAAAATAAGGAGAAAACAAAGGGGGAAAGGACAAAAGGATACAAAAAGGCAGAGAGAAGAAAAGAGAGGGAGAAAATTGGGTAAGGGAGGGATAGGAAGAGAAGCAGTTTGGCTTCTGCCAACCTAAGTTTTTTCAGTCTTCTAAAAAATTAAAACCAAATATTTATCCATTTCTCCATGTTTCACCTCTCCAAAACTTCACCATCCCACACGCCAACAGGTCAGCACGGTTGCCATGCCCAGCCCCTGTCCTGGAGGCCACCTCCTCTCCCACCCAGTGGACACAGGCCAGTTGGCTACAAGGATTGCTCAGGAGAACCAGTCCTTATGCCACATGGAGAATTTCCAGGATGCTGGGATATATCCCCAAAAAACATCAAACCCAGCTCAGGGAAGTAAATTTAAGGATGTGTCCATTATCATTTTAATCCTCCTATTAACTTCCAGCCAAAAGAATTGTGTCCTGGCACAGCCCCAGAGCACATGAGCCCATCCACATTGTCAGCAGCGCTATCTCGGTCTCGGCGAGGATACTGCAGACAGTACAGCCTCAGAGAACAAATGTGAGCAAAATCTAATTTTCTGCTGGATCAACCTTAATTGTAAATCAATAGTTGAGTTTTTTATTGTTTTGCAGGGTGCTTTGGCACTGAATAGGATGCAAGCTATGTACAAGTCCTGGTGCTGAGCCTGGCACAGGTGATAGAGCCTGCTGAATCAGGCAGGCTGAATGGGTACAGGTACTCAAAGTTATGAAACCTTTCTATGGGCAGTCACTAACATTCCCACTGCGTCACGAATACAGAGATGATTAATTACCCCGCAGTACCGCAGAGAAGCGGGTTGTAACTGAAGTACATGAAATGACAGAAACTGGTATTCTGAGATTTACTGGAAGGTGCAGACTATCTGCCTGCCCATGGTAGCTCACCCACCAAATGGGTCCTCATTAGTTTTCAGCACTGCCTAGACTAGCGGTGTCTGTCTAGAGAAGGAGAGAATGTAAATATTCTGGCTAACCTGAGTGATGCTTTTTTGGTTGTTAATGTGTAAAACCTGGGGCCGGACTCCACCAGGTGACTGCAATATTTAATATTACTGCATTATATGAATAGTTGCAAAAGCTCATGTTTGAGGAAGGCTGAAAGCCATTTATATACACGTATGCAGGTACATGTATGCAGGTATATTCTGGTTTCAAAAGAATGGAAATTCAATCACCCAAGTCTTAAGGGAGCTGTGGGGTGCTCTCAGCTCCCCATGCTCTCAGCTTGGACAATGGCAGACCCAGGATTTCTGGCTTTTTGTGTGTGCACCTTCTATGTATGACATAGTCTAGATGTAGCTAAATTGATTGGCAATGCTAGGGTCAGAGCCCAGATATGCCGACTCTCAACATCCTGCCTTCACACAAGATCATTCTGGTCCAAATCGTCCATTCAGGAGGTCTCCTCTACTAAGGACAAGTGGTGATAGAGCAGCATGACCAAGACCCACAGTCCATGCGTCTGTCCAGGTAAGAGCTTTGTGCTTTCATATTGAATGAAGAGGACACAACCTAGAAAATCATGCTGTGACTGTCTGTCCATGTTAGGCTCTACCTTAATAGAGACCTCATGCTGGACCCATCCATACCTTGCTGTCCAAGGACAGCAATATGGGACCAAGCTGACATGTCTGGACCCTCCTGTACCAAATGTTGGCCAAGGAACCTGCAGCCTATAGGCAGACTACAGAGAGGCTCCCTCCCACATGCTGCCTGCCTTGTGCTAGGCAGGGTTGTGTGATCCTCTTCCTCCCGGCTGCTGCAGCCTGCCAGTTCCCATCTGTTCCCCCTCCCAGTAATACTTGAGTACCAGCATCTCTCTGGTGTTGTCCCTGTTTTATTGATAAAAACTTGGTCACTCCCTTTGGCAGATGACTCAAGAATTTTGGCTTACAAAGAAGTGTCTCACCGTCTCTCTTTAATTTCTACCTGCTTTCTGTCCACGTTTTCTCTATGCAAGCCCACTGCAGCCTGAGCTGGACTATGCCTGCCAACTGGGCTTGGTTATGCTAATGACCAGCAGATACACTGAAATCACTCTAATTAACAGGTTCTGCAAAGCACTGTCTGTAGTTAGCACCCTGCAAACATGTAATGCCAGTCATGTCCAAAAGGACAGTTTTCTTTACCCACATTTGCCAAGAACCATTTCACAGACTTTTTTGAAGAAAAAATAAACCTTGGTGGATAAGGCAGGCCTGGAAACAAACTCATATGGAGCAATAAAACTTCACTGCCCTCCCCCCAAAATGGCAGTCCTTTTCTGCAGAGGTAGTATCACACTGCTGGCAATACACATGTGCATAACAGGAATAAGATCAATGAATCTACCACATACAGCAGAATGAACAGAGACTTCTTTTATGGGCAAAGACAAATACATATTTTCTGAGGCCTCAATCTGCCATGAGGTTGGCTAGTACAGCTGATATCAGCAATAAAATAAGATCTGACTGATTTTAAGAAGTCTCAGCAAAGCACATTACAGTGCAGGATTGGGGCCTGTGATGTTATTTTCAGTGCTGTGTTCTTTTCATATTCATGCCATTGGTGAATCTGCAGCATGCAAGCAGGCAAGCCACAGAGGGGAGGTTAAAAACACTTTTTCTGAATACATAGCCCTAAACAGTGGAGACTGAATTTCATCCTATTCAGATAAGTAAATTGAATATGTCATTCTGGTAACACTATTTTCAAGAGGTGAGTTTTCCTCTGGAAGCTGCCACCCTATTAATACCCTGTGTCCAGGTCTTACCTTTCATCGCTCACATTTTGCATCACCAAGTGGCATCTGTGGCAGAGATAAACTGACCATTGCTCCAGTTCCACTGATGTCACTGTGTCTTCCAGAGGTTAAATGACTTTGTATCAATGTCCTATTAATAAAGAATCCATTACTCTTGATTGCCTGCTTCCTTCTAGGTACCCTGAACTCTGTATTTCCACCTTGGCTGAGAGCAGATTCCTCATGTTCTCAATTCTCAGCTGCCTGGTCAAGCCCCGAGGAACCCCCAGCCTCCCATTAGAGTAGGTGTAATGTAATTTAACAGAAAAGCTCAGCAATATCCTTTTACTGTGTTGCCTTAGTGGTCTGCATTGATGGCTGCAAAAGACAGTCATGGCTGAATCACAAATGCTCACTTTTTTTTTTATCACTCAGATTTTATTTGTTTCCTGGACTATGTATACAGCAGCATGCACTTAGGTGTTTTTAAGATGTTTTTTGCAATCATTCTTTGCAACCAGTTTCTCCTATGGACCAGTTGGGAATGGCTGACCAGAGCCTGAGGATGCTCTGGAGGAACACAACCTGGGGGTCCTCTCCCTGGTCCTCACTGTCACCAAAAGTCAAAACTCACAACTTTTCTAAACCCTTCTACTGCTTGAGGTCTGGCAGCTAGAGGATTATCCATTTCCTTGAAAACCAACTTATGAAACGAATTATTTTGATAGGTGGCAGGATAACATTGTCCTATTTTGTAGGAATTTATGTTCTGAAGCGATACAAGTTGAGTTACAAACAAAGTAAGTAGAAAACCAGGGAGATATGTGAAAACAAATTTACATGGTTGGTATGACAACAGGGATGTTTTGTTTAGATAAGACTGAAAGGCCTTGAGGGGAGAGTGAAAGAATACACACACTCTAAAAAAATGCAAATCTGGAATGGCTTCCCCAAGACAGACAAGAATTTATTAATAATTTACTTCAGAGAGAAGATAAGGTTGGCACACAGGAGAATTAACCAGAGAATCATCAGTCTGCAATGAGCTGAAACCAAGTGGTAAACACACATCATGATTACATTACAGCTGCAACTGGGAAGGATATTTAATTATTAATTGTTAAACGTATGAACAAGTAAATTTACTCTGCCGTCGTTAACAATGGTCTATGCATTTGAGAGATGAAGATCTACAGGCCCTGAGCACTATTTACACTCAGGCTTGAAAGTTCCCCCCAGGTCCAGCTTCGAGTTTGTATGTGCCAGGAACCTCCAGGAATCCCCATTTTTGAGGGTGAAGCCCTGGAGATCTCCTGTCTCTCACAGAGGGGCACAAACTGGGGGAAACTCACTGCAGTTGGAGACCCACCCTGGCAGCATAAGACAAAAATTTGCCACTGGTTTTGTTATTTATGGTGATTTTCATTGAAAGCTCCTAAAGGGACAAAGCAGCAGGGCTCCCCAGGAGCAGGTGCCATTTTCCAACATGGTACTTGTGTGATGGAGAAAACCCTATTCCCTCCCCAAGATACGTGCGACTGAGTCTGCGAGGACAGAGGGTGGTGGAGAAAGCCTGGAGAGCACAGTCAGCCTGGCATGGCAGGTGCTATGCTACTCCCAGCTGCAATAAAACAGACATGGAATCGAATACTCCGTTTTCTTCCCAAATTGCAGTGCTTTCCGGCTCGTTTCTTTTGCTAATAGCCAAGACAGTTATAAGATCGCAGCCTTTTAATGCATTATATGAACTGCTTTAAAGCAGTGCTGGGTTTGTTATCCTCTCCTTTCACTGCAGATATAAAGTCAGATGGAGCAGTTATTGCGGGAGTGGTCCCTTTGCCCTGCAAGCCGGGCTGTCCCCGAGCAACCCAGCTGGGAGCTGGGAACCTGTGCAACAGCAACAGAGCTGTACAGAGAAGGTAGCAGCTGGGGAGAGTTATTAGCAGAGAACCATGGAGCATGTGAAGTGGAAATAATGGTATATATTGGTCCAACTTGAACCAAGAGCCAGCCAATGGCAGCATTGAAAATACATTTCCAACATCATTCAGTTTTTCTATGCACAGTAAAGGAAAAAAACAACCCAGGCATATGCTGATAAGCCCTACCACTACTCCTCCCAAAGGCACTTCTGATGGGAGAAAGAGAAACAGAGAAAGTCTGCGCATTTCCCACTCTGATATTCCCTGATTTTATCCACAACAGAGAGCTTTCAATTCTCCAAACTGAACAGGTATGATGCTGTATTTTTCTTTTCTTTAGCAAAGCTAATCACAAAAATCTGTTTTGTTGAATCTTGTGATAGTCTGGAGACGCGTCATTTTTATGTTTTCTTTGGAGCAACAGAAAAGAGAACATGAGATAACGTGCTTTGATAATATTAAATTGCTTCAGTTTGATGAATTATGATCTTTTGTGCTAAAACTGCAAAGTCATAACCCACTATAAAAGACTAAACAGCATATGTACCTTATACTTTTACACATTCATATTTTAAAGCTTGTATTTTCATCTAACTCGGAAACCAAAATGACACAAATTGAAATGATCAAATCAAAGGGAAACATTTTTACCTTAGCAAAATGAAACACCTTTGATGTTATTGAAACTAAACAAGAAAGTCAAAATGATTTGACATTTCCCACAAAACACTTAGTCAGTACTGACACGCTTCTGTGAAATATTTCTAATTTGAGGAGGATTCGGGGAGGCCCTGCACCATCACAGCCAGAGCCTCCCCATCCCTCTTGCACCAGCTCCTGCTTCCCGCTCTGTTCCTAGGTGCCAGCTCTGCACAGGCTCATTGGAAAACCATTACACCAGCGCAAAATGGCTCAGGTTTCCCAGCCAGGACTGATTCTGGAGGTCGCGTAGACAGATTCTGTCTGTCATTCCTCCAGAGGTGCTTTGGCTCCCAAAGCCTTCCCTTGTGCCCCCAGACCCTGCAGAGGAGGAGAGGGGGTTGCCAGCACTGCGTGGGGAATGCCACAAACCCGAAATATGACTGCGGGAAGTCAGCACGTGGGTTTGGGAGGCTGGAGGCCGCACAGCTCTCGTGTTAGGCTTACAAGCTCCATTGAGGAGCAGGATGTCTCTGTGCATGTCTACACTCTTTCTGCTGACGTGAACAGCCACTCAAGAGGAGTGCAAGCCTCAGCACCTTCCCGTTTCATGTCAATCAGTTCCTTTGATACTCTGGCCCATCTCCGACTCTGCAAAAGCCTCTTAGATACTTGTAGGGACAAAGTGGGTAGAAAGCAGTTCCATTGCTACAGGGCATTATCTTAAGAACTTGCAGGCCTTAAAAAAAAGTTTATGGAAAAATTTATGCAGTGACTTATATGATTCAATTGAGAATTATACTTCATCCATATCACCTTATACTCTGGCTTAAGAATGAACATTATCCTTTGTAAAACCCTACAGGAGTTTTTATGAGAGACTTAAGAAGGGAAACAAGAACTGCACATTCCATCTGATTCATTCAGTACTCAAGAAGTATCTTAATAAAATTAGAAAACAAGATAATGTAGTCCAAAGTGGAAAATACTAAAAGCCTTTCAGTACAGGGCTTTCCCAGTACAGGTGGAATAAAAAGAGGAATTAATTGTGAAAGTCAATTAGTATGTGATTTTATTCCAAAACACTTGATATTTCTAGGTCTGCCCTTTAATATTCTAGGGAGGAGAAATCTTAAACCCTGATTTTTGTGTTTTGACTTCAGGGAACACATGTTTACCACCTGTTTACAGAGCAGTGTCTGAGCCAGCCAATTATTTAAATATCAAAACAGAGACATAATCTGTGACTCAATTAAGCTGTTTCTCTACCTTTGCAACCCGAGACAATCTCCCTCTTACTCTGGGGCTCTTTCTCCATCTGGCTGCTAAAGAAACAGCCTAGCCAAAAGTAATTTGCTGTGTCCCTTCCAGCCAATTCACACACAGGGGAGGAGAGAAACATTCATTTAAGCACGATCCTTTCACACAGTTGTCTGTTGGGAGCCACCTCAGGGTCCGGCCGTGCCCATGCTTGGGTGTTGGAGGACAACAGTAGGGATGGAGCACACCGCAATGCCAGCCTGTGACAACCTCTGCATCCCGGTGGGAAACAGTCGGGTCCAAGGCCCGTTTTCCGTTCCTGCCAGCTCCTTGCTGCATGGCAAGGCCAGGCGACAGAGGCCACCGCTCTCTTCCTCGCAGATGAGAGGAGCTCCCTGTCTCCCTCCTCTCCTGGACAGGACACAGCATTAAAAATCTATCTGGTTCCACACATAGAAGCAGACAGACCCAGAAATGTCACCCAGTGGAGTGCGCAGCCTTTGTGAACTTGGCCGGCAGCTTCCAGGTTTATCAGAGCCCTCATTCTCACTGACCTTACAGCAATTAAATAGGCTAAAACCACAAGGCCTTAACTATTAGACCAGGGAGCTTGTTTATGTAGCAAGGGTCAGAAGCAAAGGACAGCAGCTCTAGCAGTATGGGAAGTGAAGCTGTGATGGTGTGAGAAGGGAAGATCTGGGTGCCTTCTCAGTGAAGATCGTTCACTCTGATGCAGAGGCCAGGGGTGCTGGGTGCCTCACTCCAGATGGCTGGAGGAGCCTCTCCCCACATGAAGCAGGATTGCACGTTTGTGCTGAGGTGGGGTTTTACAGCCGGACAGAAATGGATTTTGAAAAGTTCCATACAAAAATGAATTCCTGATGTGAATAGGCAGATAGGTCTGACTTGTGCTTATGTGTCATGGGCTTCATGGGACAGATGTGGAGAAGAGGCAGGGAGAAGACTCCCTGTTTTTCCCTCTTGTTCCAGCAGTTTCAAAGAGCTCTAATGAAACCTTGGACATCTCAGAAGCAGCCATGATAAGGTTAAATAAGCACCTGTCCCACTGTTCACTAACAAAATGAGTTTTCAGAGTACTGCCTTGACATGGTAATGACACATCAATGTTACAACACTGTTTGTTTGACGATACACGAGACAATATGATCTCTGGAGCTAACTGTCGCTTGTAATAGATGCTAACCTGAAGCTATGAAAATATATGACAAAAAAATGTCTTAAAAAAAAATGGAAAACCTTTACAAAAACAAGCAAAGTTTTGAAAGGTGGGATTGTGTTTTCCCACAGAAGCACAGTTAGTACATAGAAAGGCTCAGCTGCTGGAGGGATACAGGACAAACCACCCACGTTGAGTTAGTTAAGTACAAGTGAAACTTTTGCACATCATTGGCCTCTCCCACATGCTATCAGCCTTCTGAAAAGACAACCTATCCACCACCCCCATGTTAAACTGGATACACCAGGAGCAAAGTTCAAGGAGTAGTAGGGGACAGACAGATTCTTCTCTGCACAGAAGCATCATTCACCTGGGTTCACTAAAAATGTTCAGTGAGAGACAAAAATATATCAACAGTCACCGTATAACACCACTTGATAGACTGTGGGAAGGAGACCTGACCCAAGAGTACCGAATATTTACAATACGTATCTATTCAGCATTCAGACTCAAAGGAACAACCTTCAGCTTCGTACCTCTTGTGCGCTCATTTTTATCATGTTTGTTCAGATTGTTTCCTCACTGCCAAATTTTTGCCAGGGGGGTCCAAATCTCACTATTCAGCAATAGCTATTTATTCCTCTTTACTGCCACCAAAACCTAATCCTATGCATTAGCAGTCTCCTCCCAGCTTTTGTAACAAGAGATGCATCTCAGCCTGCGAGATCCTTGGGTTTGACTTGGTTTGCAAGTACTTCAGTGGGTTGCAACTCAGTTTTTATCTAGATTTAGTGTCTTGAAGAAAGCAGAGCATATTATGCCTGACAGATTCATTTGGGTTTTTACTTCAAACATTTTGCAGGATAAACTCACAGCAAAGGGTTGAGTTTGGAAACACACTCACAGAAAGATCCTACAAACATAAAATACATCTGGACCTAATCCCTTCCTTAGGGCATTATTCTGGGCTCTGAGACAGCCCTTGCAAGGACCTGAAGAGGGTCCAATCCTTCCCCATGCCATCTTTTGGGCCCCCCTTACTCCAGTTACACCTGGGGGTCAGACCTGCTCTCCTGTGCATGCCACGCTCCCCTCAGCTGAACAGCTCGAGGAAACTCATCACATTTGTGACTTGACTTTGCAACAGATGCTTGTGAGACTGCTGGGGTTTGGTGTGCCCGGGGCCTTTGTGATGTGTTGACTTCTCCCATCAGGCTCGCTCTCCTGCCAAGGAAGTTGACCGAACGGTGGTTTTTCTGGTTGCTCCTATCTCAGAAAGCATGACTTGCATTTTGAATATATTCATGGGTCCAGAGTAACTTATCATACACATATTTTTCAAGCCTTTATTTTTTCATATCTATACAACATGTCAATAGCCGTCCTGTCTGAGAGCCTGATGTGATTCCCTGAAGGCCGCGTGTATAGGACTAACACCACTGACTGATGCAGCACTTTGGGGTCCTCAATCCTCTCCCCAAAACGTATTCATCAGAATTAGCACAAGCTGCTGTAGTGCTCCTAGTTATAATGACTAGTGATTATTTAGCACTTCTCATTTCTAATCCCAAAACACTGCAGAAAGAAAGGGGACTAGCAAAATCCCAGTTTGACAGACAATTTTATCCTCCTGTAGCACAGGAGTTACACAGTAATCAGGACACAGGGAAAAAACCCAACTTTCACAGCTTGAATCCTTGGGCCTTTGGCGCTGTCCCATGTTATTTGTCCACGGATCAAGTAATTTGGCAATAAATCAGTCCCTTCTAACTAAATCAAAAGCGTGCTGATGTTTGGAAAAAGTTCAAGGGGGAGGGAGTGGGACAATGACAACAACCATTATTTTTTAAATCTCTTTGTCCTGTAGAACTGGCTGATCTGAGCTGAATCACCATATTTAATACATGTTGTTCTCAAAGCTTTTCAGAGCCATGTTCGAAAAACAGGAACACTGGAAACTTTGTGGGAAAAACCATATTTCCAATCTGAAGAGATCATTTCGGACAAGTTTACAAAAAAATGTGGCAATCTATTGGACACCTTTCTAAAAGGAACTGTTAGATGCTGGAACCGACTAAGGGCTTGGCTCCAAACCATTCAAGGTATCTGAAAGCAAATTCACTGCACAGCTTGGGATAAGGTCTGAAGTGATCTTCTTATCATTTCTGTGAGACCAAGTGGGACCGACTGTACTGCAGTCAAAAGAAAAAGGGTAAAGCAAATGGGTGTAAGAGTGAGGTCAGAGTAAGCCCTTAAATCATTGTTAGATAACAACCCATGCTGGCTTCATTATTTCATTTAATGACATGTGAACTATGGAGGTGTGGGAGTAGAAAATGAGTATCTGAAAAAGCCAAGATTCAAATGAAAACATTTTACACAGATGAAGATTCTTTTCCTTTCTTTGAGAAAGCTAAAAAAAGAAGAGGGAAATATCCAGAATAATTAGCCCAAATAACACCATTAATCCTAAGCAGAAAAAGACACTTATTCTGCTTGGATCCCTGGAGTAGGATGAGAACATTTTATCCTATGCATATAGTGATTTTCCTTGTTTACTTGTTGCACATTGTATGCTCCTCTCCTAACAAGCAGCAGCCATTGCCAGTCCTTCAGCAGAGCCTAGCCTAAGTGTTCATATTATATGAACTGTTTCAGAGCCAAAATGCTGTAAATAATCTACCACTCGAACTTATTATTATCTTGACTGCCAAAGCCAGCTGCTCTTGCTGTTTAGCATCCCTTTTCAAAGGAAATACATTGTTTCTTCCAGCTTTGGGTCTCCTCTCATACATTGGTGGAAACAGGAATAGCTCTTCTGAAGCTGGTGGAGTTGTAGAGATGTAAACTTGGGGCATGTTAGAAGGAATTTATTGCTGTCTTGTTGTCTCTGTTTCCATAACTCCCCTAGCCTCTCAACCAAATATGTGCTTCAGTTGTGCTGGGAGCTGTACAACATGTAATCCTTGCAGCATCCTGACTCAAAACAAGCCTGTTTTGTTTTCTCTCTGGTTTATGCTGCTTATGTGGGAGCTCCTGTGAAGCCGGGGGCATGAATACATTGCATGATGTTACTCAGACCTTGAGGAATGAGTTGATCTTGGAAAAGATGATAAAGAGCCAGGCTGTCTGAAATAGGATGCTTTTTATTATCTTCTTAGTTGCTGGCATGATCAACTCACCCTCAAGACCGAAGGTGAGACGATGAGATTTACCTCTTTAGAAGATCTGGGTCTTATCCAAAGATCTTCAGTGCAATATATGTTGTATACAACAGCTAAATATTTTGTGCACCTTGCAAAAGAGATGTGGAAATAATAAGATGTGGAGAGTGGAGAACACATAACTTCTACAATGTAAACTACTTTCCACAAAGTTTTTTTCATCTGATAAGCTTTGCCTGCTCTTTGCATGTGACAACTGTTCACAAAACAACAGGGTCCTGGATAACAGGATTAGAAACTAGAAGCTGTGAGCTGAGCTAAGCTTCAGCCCTGCTGCATGAAAACAGCCTCTGAGCTCAGAAGAAGACAGGCTAGAGTAGGAGGAAGAGAAAACTTTTGGAGAAATGCAGGGGAATTTCTGGAGTGCCTCCACACTTGAGGAGACATGAGACGGGGCTTTGTTTCTTGCAGGCTTTGGAGACTTATTGAATGGCCCTATATCTATTTGTTGGGATTTTCATTTTTATTGAGGGACCTCACTGAACATGCTGCTGGGTGACAGGACCCAATCAGGCTGGTTGTCACTGACAGCAATGCTGTGCTGTTTGTCTCTCTGAGAAGTGACCATGGTATCTGTTCATGCCACACAGGCAACATGACCAGTCAGGGCAATCAGTTATGACTGTTGTGAAGAATGGCATGAAAATGTCTGCTAGGGTGGGGATGGAAGGTGAGAGTTGTGCCTGAGCAAACCCAACAAAGGTGTCTCAGACTGTGGCTAGGGAGGTACTTGCCCACACCATATGACTGGTCAGCACACAACACTGTCCCCCCGCTACATCCAGAGCATCTTTGGTTTGGGAGGCTCACAGAGCTTCAGCAATTTTTGCACTGAGTGATGAGATATTAAATTTATCGAAAGAGGGAGAACTGTGAGCATCCTTTGAGTCTGCCTGCCTCTTTGCTGCAGTGATGTTCTCTTGCAGAACTTGAGCAGCCTCTCACACCTGCTGCTTATGCACTTTCCACGTGTGTTCATCATACAGATTGCCATTTATATGCCTGAAATGCAGGAATTTTTGCTTTCTCAAATAATTGTCTCACTTCAAAATGCCTGGAGGTAGTCCCCCAGGCACATACACAACACTGTTCACATGCTACATCAGCTGGACATTCAAAAGATATTGGGGTAAGATCAGTCAGACTAGGAAAGGAATTTTTTTTCTGTAGCCCCAGCTCATCTCTTCAAGCAGAGAATGAAACAAGGGGAATAATGCTTGACTATCTCAGCTCACCTGTGTTCTGACTAGAAGGGGTACTGTAAGTTCATAAACCAGATACGACACCCTACATTGTTCCTAGAAATGAATGAAAGTTAATGTATAGATAGTAGACAAAAAGAATTTTTCATTCTGCGTACAAAACCACACCTGGAATACACAGATCTAACAGCAGAACCAAGAGGGTATGTAGCAATTGTGCTCATTCCTTGTCACCTCCATTCAAAAGTTCTGCTCATTTGGTGGCTTTCCAACCAAACCAGAGCTTTTAATGTAAGAACACAATTTCAGGCATTAAGTAGGGTCTTAGCAGTGGTTTTAAGTGAGACTTCCTGAATATCTTCCTGTTTTACTAAATTCTTCTTATGAGCTGGCTAATCATTTCAGCCCTGAAACACCTAAGTTAATGCATCTCAGAAGCATCTGGAGTGCTAAGACAGAGCTTGGAGCCTCTTCGTTCAGATTAGCTGTGAAAACAATCACAGCACAGCATCAGCAGCTGAATAACTTCACTCCCCAGTGACCTTTTGCCATTGCTGCCTATTCATTGCATCCTTCAAATGATGACCCTTCCATCATTTGTTACTGTGCTGGCCCTCCCGTGGTTTTGGAAATACAGCCTCAGAGCATGCTGCCAGGGATCCCTCTCCAGCTTCAGACTTGCCCTTCACACAAGCAACAGCATCAGGGAGGGAAACAGCCCTGACACGATGCACCCACCCACGGAGACACAGGTTGGAAATCTGCTCTGCAGCATCTTCATTGGTTTTATTATCCACATGAGCTACATTGAAGAGAAGCCTAAGCCATGCTGTGGTCCCCATGGAAACAGGTCCAAAGAGCTTTGGTTGATTATTAATCAAGGTATATGAATGCCCTTTCATCTCCAAAGGTCCTGAGGAAATGGCTCCCATTAGGAGCCCCAGAAGCAGATGGACATGCAGCAGGACACATACCCGGGAGGGTATATGTAGCCTGGGGCTGGCGTGGGATTTTACTTGCTTTTCCTACACGGCATGGAAAGGAAGAAACCTGCCCCAGTCTTCAGCAAGTCCCTACCCTTTTTATCCCACAACATGCCACAATGAGATTGTTAAGAGACATGAAGTCACGTTTTGTCTCCCTGGTCTCGGTGCTTGAAGGCCAGCAGTGGCATTTCCAGGGCTGGCATTTGGGATGACAAAGTGTTTGCAAGCAGGGGTGAATCATTTCCCAAAGGACACCCTCAGACTTGCTGCAATGTATTCAGGAGGAGAAAATGTTCTGCCTTTGGCCTTGACAGTCTTTTAGCATCTTTGAATTCCACCCGACAGACATGCAGACACACAAAGTGGTTGTACCCACATCCTTAGCTGTAACAATTACTGATGCTCCCAGTACAAAACAAACGCAAATCCCAGTGCCAAACTGCCTACATATCAAGAGTTCTGGGGAACATGTGAGAGGAAGGGGCTTGAGAAGACTCAGACCCCTTTTTCTTTGGAGCAGATGACAGCCACCAAGGAACTGCACGGGAAGCAGGTGCCCCCTCCTCCACCCCCACCCAGTTTCTAGACTAAATTTGCACTGGAGAGTGATGGAAAATGTATGTCCAAATTAGAACATAAAATAAAATAAAATAAAAAAGTTCATAGAAGCAGGATAATCTAAATTATTTATGTTCATAATTTCAAAATATTTTGTAATTTAAAAAATTGTTCATTTTTAATATTAATTTTTAGCATAAATTAGCTGAAGTTTCATTATAAAAGATGTTTTGAATCATACATCAGAAAATCCTATTTCAAAGCTTCTCTTAAACTCTTGTTTTAAACTGGTTTCAAAGAGGGGAGCCCTGAAAACTGACACTTTCCTGTACACAGCTTCAGCTTCAAGTCATCTGCTAACAAAAATATTTCACCAGAAAGTTCCCAAACAGCATTTCTACAGCATCAGATTGTTCCCAGATCTTAAAATAGGAGATCTGGGCTTATCAATCCCAAAGTCTTCCATGGTCATAAACTTTTTTTTTCTTAAAGGAAAAGCAGACTGCCATTTCCATGAGGACCTGCAGCCCCATTGATGCCCTGAGCACTTCCCTCCCATGGTGACCTAGCCCTGAGTCCACATTCAGCAGCGGGAATTCAGCAGTCTTTCCAGAAGTTTTGGTGTTGGTCTCTGTTTCAGGGGAACATTGCCCTCCAGGGTCCACCAGCCACCACGGAGCAAGATACTGCAGCCAAGAGGTCACAGCCACCTCCAGGACAGCCAGACATGTCACCACACAGCCACGCTGCTCCCTGCATTGGGTCATTACAGCAGCTCAGCGCCTGCAGGACTCTCCAGCACAGTTTTGTGGGATGCCACTTCTAGAGTACCCAGCCAAATACCTCCTCCCTTGGGAAGCCTCCACCATCAACAACGGGCAGGACCAGCAAGTGTGCAGCAGCCCCGGTGCTGCTGGGAAGCCTGCTGCTTCCCAGCTGGCCCCATTTGCCACTTCGTGCCTGCTCTGCAGGAGGTTCTCCAGGATGGGAACTGAAAATGGCAGGGCCCAACACCAGTAGAGCCGGAACTGGAAGCTCTTTGCCATTTCTGCCCATAAAAAATGGCATCTTGGCAGACCTGAGCTTCCTCTCCAGGCATTGCTGTGTCTGCGTCTGGAGCCCCTGCTTCCCTGAGGAGAGCACTCTTCATATCTTCCATGCTTGTGAGCCAGGGAACTATGTGGCTCCTCCAACCTGCTCTTCTAAAAATGAAAGCGGTACATTTTCATTCTCCATTGCCCCATATTTTTTCTCCCTCAACACAAAGGGTGCCCTGAGGAGTGATGAGATAAATTCCTTCTTTCCTCTGCCACTTTTGTGACCAGCTACAATCGGTTTTGCTCATAAGATGCCACAAACCATATATACAAGCTGCCACAGAAATATGCAGTTAGAGTAGACCTATACCATACATGGTTACGAGCCCTGGGAGTTATAAGACAGGGAAGCTTTTGTGCTCAGACCCAGGCCACGGGCAGAGGAACACAGACCAGCCGGGCAGCCACCGAAATACCAGCGTGCTGTTCCCAAAGCTTTGTGTGCTCTCTGCCATGGCAGCAGATGGGGGGCATTGAATCACTTGGAAACTCGGTGGGATCTCATTGTTAGCTTGCATTTCAGTTATTTTGTGGCTCTTGGGACAGCCAAAATGTTACAAGATGGCAAAGTCACTGATCATATTCCTCTCCCGGGAGTTTCACAAGCTTTAAATGTCTGAAGCAAACAATACAAATAGAGCAGTAATTACGTACTGGAAGTTTCCTTTTCTGTCTTGCATTAAACAAAGCCTTTTTTCTTTCTGCCTGTTCTGGAAGATCAGGATCTCTGGGCTGCACTGGAGAGAGCTGCATCCCTCCACCCACTGCCACATCATGGCCACTAAGTGATGTAATCACAGTGTCACAGGGCCCCTGCAAGCCAGCCGCTGTGAGGTTGCACAAACAACAGGATTGGGACTTAATCCCTAAAATTTCCCTCCAAAGTCTTCCCAGCTATAAGAATGTCTTCTCTGAGCCATTACATGTTCTTTAAGCAATGACACTGAAAATAAGACCATGACAGGACCAGGACACTCAAAGGAAAAATTATCAGTTAATTCCAAGGAGTTACATGTTCCCTCACTTGAGTTCAAAAACGCCTGCTCAGAAGACACAGACAGTTCCTGGATCTATCCTCCAGCCAAAGTCAAACAGAAATTTCTTGACCTCTGAAGAGTGACTTTGTTTTGCACAGTTTCTAGAAAAATTCTGAGTTAGAGGTGTATTTACAAAGTAAAGAAAAGGCCCATCATCTTCTTCTGGGCCACAAATGGAAACCTGAGTGGTTTTGTGTGTATGCTAAGATCAGGGTCAGAACAGGTCTATCTGAGTTTTCTATTTCTAGTCAAAAGCTTTACAAAATAACTCTGTGCCAGCAACTCCCATAACCTTCTTTGCATGGAAAGGGCAATGACCTCTTGGCCAGCTAAAAAATGAAAATATCCAGGGTCCTTCTGACCTCATTCCTTTCTTGCAGAAGAAAGGCTGAGGAGAGGAGATGGAAACATCAGGAGCATTCAGGATGCCCTGTTTCAGCAGCACTATCCTCTTTCCAAACAACTCCTGACTTCAGCCAGGCTCCAGCTTTTCACAGCAGCTTCAGCACAAAGTGAAATGCAGGGGTTAATCCTCAGAGGCAGCAGCTGAAATAACTGGAGGTCAGACAGCTAGATCCTGCCTGGTAGGTTTTAGTCTTTCAGAGGATTATGAATTTTTCCATAGAAAGAAAAGGTTATGCATGAGCTCCTGTCTCTGCCCAGAATTAAGGTGCCCTGGTCCCTCCTTACCATCCTCTCTGCTCTGCCCTGCAGGGAGCCACAGTCAAATACATATGCCAAGAAACAACAAAATATTTAGATACTTAATTCCTAATTGGACTAATAGATATGGGTTGTTAGGCATTTGCACAGGAATTAGGAACCTTAGAGCTTTTTGCAACTGGACTTAAATTTTGTTTTATCCTTAATGAATCAGAAAGCCTGTGGCATCATCATGAGAACAAATCACATGGGGGCTGGCTATTTTCCACATCACTGCCTTATCCCTCAGGCATTAACAACTTTGAAAATTCATGGGAAAACACACGCATAAGACCACTTTGGGCAAAAATCTCTGGCCTTAATGAAAATACCATGGTGAATGATGATCTCAACATGAAATTAATGACCTGAGAATATTTCTTACTTTTCTTGCCCTGATGATGATTTTTTAGAAGAACTATTAAAGATAGTGGATAAATGGTTAATGTTCCCCTGCAGATGGTCACAGTTTATCACTATTATTACTATATTATTACCATAATGATTCAGAGACTGGCAGAGAGACCCTGATTAGCAGCCCAAAATCTCTTGGAGGTGAATGACACTTTTACGTTCCTCCAGAATTGTCTCTTCTTTAGAGTCCTCTAAGAGTAACTGCTGCCCAACAGCCTCTCCAAAAATTTACCCCTATCATTTGTCTGTGTTGCCTTGAGGAAACAAAAATAGGAATTTCTGTGGGCAAATTCCCTTCTGAGCAGGCACAGGCCCACAGGCTCTTGCCTGAGCACATTGGAAAGGTGTGGTGGTGCTTTTCAATCCTATATGACTGGGAGGAAAAGCCTATTCACACCTATCAGGATTTTAAATGGGAAGAAGAACTAAATGTTTCATAGCCGCAAAGTATCCTGAACTTGACTACTAGCTCAGCAGCCTTCCTGAGCACAGCTCTGTTGTCCTTGCCAAAATACAATGTGTACCAAGCACACTTTGCTGTGTCTGAACGAGCTTTACTGCTCTGCTTTTGCTTTTTAAAACATGCATAATCTAAGGTTGTTTTTCTTTAAATACCTTGATCTGGTCTGGGAGGAATGAAGGGCAAACAGGAGGAACAGGCCAGTTCTCTGCTCATCCTTTTGCTGTGCATAATCTATGGATGTGGTCCAATCTCTGTTTGAGTGAGTGGGAATCTTTCAGGTTAGGCAATAGCAGTGCCAGTATCTGAGTTTCACACGAGGGAATTAATGTACAGGGCAATTTTTTTTTTTTTAAAGTATATCCACTTTTGTGCATATTACATAAGAAGTTTGTTGAGTCAAGCCTTGATCTCAAGTCTCTTAGATCAATGCCTTGGCTGACAATATCTCCTTCCCTGACTTTTCCTGTTCCTTGCACAGCATCTCCACCAGCTTTGCTTACTCAACTTTGAGCAAGGCAAAAGACTAATTCAACCAAGTGAGATGCATCAGGAAGCCTCTATATATTCAGACAGGTAATCTAACAACCAGGGCAGACAGGAGTTATTTCCATTGCTGCCAACAGCCAGAAGAGCACAAGGGAAGTGAGAGCTGCAGGCAGCCAAAAGCAGCGGGGTCCCCAGGGGAGACACAAGCACCCTCTGACTTTGCAGCTGCCACTGTTGGATGAGATAGACCTGATCACCATGCACAAACCTACAGACATGAAGCACATCGAAGTAAAGGCTCTTTGACACTGCAGCCTTAATTTCTCCTGCTCCATTACCCTCCCATTAAACCTAAATGGTGTCTGATACATCTCTCCACTAGAGATGGGTTGCCTGCATCCCCAAAGAGCTGGCCAGCCTGTCTTGTGTGAGTGAGCAGATGGACTGTTGGTTGTACTGCACAACCTATTCAGTGACAGCAGATATATTTGCTATATTGTCCTCAGGACTCTGTTATATTAAGAATAAGTAAGAAATAACATTCAAAACAATAAAACAAACCTGATTTTTAGTGCTCCAGAGATTTTAACTTGGTGGGACTGTCTACTACAACTGACCATAAAATGTTACATTAAAATCAGATGATATTACAAGAGTGTATGTTACAGGATAAGAGCAAGAGATAAAAAGCCAGCTGTAATTTTAGCAATCTTGTCCATAACATTAAAGCACACACTAGCACTCCTCAGACTCTGGATGAGCATGATGCATATTTTACAGGCATGTTTTTATTGACTATAATTTATACCCTGAAACATTATTGCCTCTGTATGAAAAGAGCGATTTTGTTTTCCAGTGAGCAAACAGCTATCCAGAAGGCACCCGAGTCCTCCAGAGAGAGGCACAGGCAGCAAAATGTTTAAGGCAGAATAAAGAATTTACTGCTGGACCAACACAGACCATAACCTCTTTTGCCAGTGACCTTTACTGAACAACATAAATGAGATATTCCAGTCTGACAGTGAGATATAACAATCTGACAATCTGCTGCTTGAATGTATAGTGTCTGAGGGGACAGAAAACCCACTTTCCATGTAAAAAGGGATGCGTTCTCTGCAAAATACCAGCTCTGCACTGCTGCTGGCTGCCATGTAGGACAGCAGACCTGCAGACAGTCATGCTCGCTGTCCTTACCCAGCTGAGGAAGACCCTGGCATGCCAGGAGCGCTGCTCCCTTCCTCTTCCTCCTCCAGCTTCCCACCCAGGACATCCTTTGGCCCCATGGGAGTTCAGTCTCCACACTGTTTCCCACAAGTGTCTTGTGGGGCAAGGTGGAAACCACTCTTTCATGTACGTAATGACCATAGGGTGAGAGAGGAACAGCTGTAACAGGTTCCTCACCATGTTTCTAAGTGGTAACATTGATCAGCAGAACTGAAAGATAACAGAATTTTGCAGAACCGAAACCAACCCTTTTTCCCCCCTGAGGCCCACAGTAAAAATGGATTTGTCTCACATCGGCTGTCCCGCCCTAATAAGCCATCTGAGCTTTTACTAATAGAGGTGAAAAACTTTCATTTCAAACACTCCTGTTTCACAATAATGAACCTAATTTATGTGCATTTAATTACTGCAGTTGCAGAACAAAATAGCCTTTGCCTGTGCATTCCCAGTAATTGCATACAAACATTAGCATAGTCTATGCATTA
This sequence comes from Pandion haliaetus, assembly GCA_013401275.1. NCBI lineage: Eukaryota > Metazoa > Chordata > Aves > Accipitriformes > Pandionidae > Pandion > Pandion haliaetus. The sequence continues at coordinate 156,190 of VYZV01030656.1, read as the reverse complement.
AAAAACAACTTAATATTTAGTGGTAAAAATAGTATCAGCTCTGTAGATGGTATAAATGAATGGCTATAAAGCTCTCACAGTTTACTTCCAATAAGGTTTGGTCTGTAATTTTTAACCAATCAACACCTTTTCAGTTGACAAATGTGAGCCGATATGTATCATGTTGCCTTGTGAGGCTGAAAATAGATTTTGCAAATACGTTTCTGGGTGCGGAGGTGGCTCATACAAGTGAAGCAAAAAATGAGGAGAGAAAAGATGGACACGTTTTGGTTCCTGGGGCTGAATTTGAGTCTCTCATCTGCCTATGCTCATTAATCAGTCCAGAAAGAAAATTCTGATCCTATTCACAGAGTGCACGACTTGTACTTAGAACAGAGAATGGAGCCTGGGAGTGACAGTGCTCCAAATTCATGCAAAAGGATACAGCAGAGGCTTAACATGTCCTACCATGTCACACTATCAGATAAAAGAGCAAGCACATGTACTCAGATTCTTATTTCTAATGGACCCTATGGGATTTTCCAAGTTGCATCATCTATTTTTATAAATCTAGAGGCTAGTAGGGGAAATAGACAGAAAAAAAATTGACAGCAATCCATTTTCTTTCCACTTGTATTCTGTACATGTGAAAAAGGTGAAGAGCACTGCTTAGGTTCTGAACACACTCAAAAGCTAGGCTTAGTCAGACTTCTCGCAGTCTGTGTAACCACAATCCTTCACCTTTCAGTCTGGCTCGGGGCATTGTGTCCTGGAGAGCCAGAGGCTGTGGTGGCTGTATGCACGTGGAGGGGGAGGAACCTTTGCCTCCTGTGGTGTCTGATCCCTGAACCAGCACCACCACAGAGGTTATCACTGCAGGACCAGTGTCCTTGCCTGGAGGAGCCAGGGAGGGTGGGGATGGAGAACCCAAATGCAGGCCACGGCCAATACACAGTTCAGTGCGCAACTGTACCCCTAAGTGCTCAGAAAATCTGGTATTTAAGGCATGTATATCTCAAACCTGCTGCTATTAAAACTTAAGATTCAAGGTAGCCCTAATGTTCACCTAACCCAAATGGAAATTGGAAGTTTGACTGGTTTTTAGTTGGAAGACAATTTTAGGACCTACATCTCTACTACCTCTTAATATTTTTGTCATTCTCAGTCTTTTCAGTTCTTCTAAAGAAAAAGAGACACTTCATTGATTTGCTCATTCATTGCAAGAACAATATTTGAGATCTCTGAAAAATGTTCAAGAGCAACTTATATGAAAAGCTGTAACAGCTGGAGTGGAACCATTACTTGTCCAAAACTAGAATTTGCTACAACTGTATGATTTTTATGTCTGGCAAAATATAGTGAAATCATTGCATAATAAATTACTTACAACTGACCTATTTTTATTTAGAGCAAGCAGAGAAAAAGTCTCTGCAAATGAGCTGAAGAAGGAGGAGGGACTCGGAGGATGGCTACTAGAGCTACAGGAAGCTGAGCCTGTTGAAGAGGAGATACAAGGAAAAGGATGGTCAGCATGTGTCTCGGGGATGGAGACAGCCTTCACTCTCAGAAGAAAGAGGATGGTACCTGAGGATCTAATTTCACAAACATGGGCATGAAAAGTACCTGAGTAAAATTTGCATGGAAGAATTTTGTTGTCCTTCTCTCTCTGGCTTTGATCTGGTAAAATTTCACTGGGTGGCTTCCAGTTCTCTGGTCCATAGACCCATAACGGAAAGGACAATTTCATGGGTCTGCAAGTCCTATAACCATGCATGAAAAACTTCCAAAAGTGCCTGGCCCGTTGGTAGGAAACATGATGAAAACCATCGGTTGGACAAGGCAGGAAGCTGTTGGTGGAGCACACAACTTGATGATGCCTGTGACCCGTGCCAGTCTCCAGACTCCCCAGGGGTTCCTAACACGCAGTGTGCAGGAGGGTGCCTGGGGCTGTGTCCTGACCTGGGAGCTACTCATCTTCCTGACTTCAGAGTTGCTTTCCTGGGGGTGGTGGGCAGGTCTCCCCCCAGCCAGTGCCTCAGTTTCCCCCCACTGGGGATGAGCAGTGCCAGCACCTCCGTACCCACTGTGGAGGTCAGTATATGAGAGGACAGTGTGTGCGCTGGGTGTTACAGACAGCTGCACACATGCCAAGATCTAGGTGAATCAGAGCTGGAGGGACATACTGCTAGCTTTAAACATTCAGATCGTGAGACTGGTACAAATACAGTTTTTTCAGGCTTTTTATCTGCCTTCTGCTTTTTTAACCTTTAGATTTTATATCTTTAGGCTTTTTTCTGCATTCATGAGGACCTGAGACTGTCTTTCCTTCTTTTAAATGAAGCTATGTACTCCCAGTTTTGGCATGGGAGGCTTTAAAGAGAGCATGACCGAGAGACCAGACAACTTGTCCTGAAGTCCTTAGTCCATTTGTACACAGCCACAAACTGTAATGTGTTTGTTTTGCTATAGTTTGATAGATTATTCCTTAGCTGTAAAGTACCCTCCCACTTGCTGCTGAAATTATGCAGAGAGAAGTGAGCTGAAATAGGTTCTGGAATTATCTGCCAGGGACATCCATGCATATTTCTATGTTTTATGATCTTAAATGACCACATACTGTTCTTAAGGACTTAAGGACATCTACACAGTGAATCACAGTATATGTTCTCAAAGAAAGCAGCATTTTTCTGCCTTTCTTCTGTTACTCAAACTAATACAGAATCTAAACAAACTTTTACCAAATATCTTAAAATTGCCCTGTTATGCACCAGCATCCACTGCTGTTTTTTAGCTTGGCTTTCCTCAAAATCAAAGTGGTAGTCTTAATCCCATTAAAGTCAAGGCAAAATTCCCATTTCAAAGACTGGCTTTACATCCTTTGTACTTAGTCTGCCAATGTGATAGGAGCTGATACAATAGGAGAGGACGGGAGATATTTTCTGCCAAGAAATATATCCTGATGGGAAATACCCTTTTTCAAATAGTGAAATTCTCCAAGAAGTTAAAATTTTATCCAAGCATTGTCTGTTGAAAAAAAATCCTGTCTGTTTTATGGTTGAAGCTAGTTACCTCCCATGCCTCCAATTCTATTTGCATTTTTTCAGAATGAAATTTTTCTGGAAAACCCTTTTCCCACTAAAGCACTGTAAGTTTGAGTTTTTTTCTGAGTGACGATGGCGATGCCTAAAGGGGGAAGCAGGGAGAGGAGGGAAATGCATTTCCATTTCCACATTGCCATGAGCTCCCATGCACTAAGGCTGCTGCACGGAGTCACGCCATGTTATAGCGAGCGATAAACTCACACAACAAGAAGCAGCAACACAACGCAAGCTGTTGTATCTGACATAATATGACACAGGTTGTCACAAGAGTGCTATATCAAAGAGCCTGGGAAAGGAAATAACATAAGACACTTTACAGATGTCCGGACTGAAGTTTTGAGGCATAGCCATTTGTGCATTGTGGGGGTAAAAACTCTTCATCGGGTCTTGTATAGAGGCTGTACCCTTCTATTTACAGCAAAACCACACCAGAATTAGATGTGTTCTCTGGAGCTTCTTTCTGCTCCTACGTATTTATAGCTTCTTTCAATCCAGATAACGTGGCTGACAAAGCAGGATTGATTTGATTAGCATGTAAATAAAGCCTCATTGCTGCTCCTAGCTTGTCTGTCATGGTTATGTTTCGATGGAATTTCTGTCTGCCTTTCCTATTTACATCTGCTTCTTGTTTGCCCAGTTCCTGAGCCCACGTGTTGGGAAGGGGTTCAGGTCTCCGCAAGCTGCTGGATGGAGCCTCCTCAGGCAGCGGCACCACAAGGCACGTGCGGAACCGTCCAAGCAGAGATCCAGGGCCAATTTCCCACCGGGCCACAAGCAGCATCAAGAGCATGGTGGTGCTCAGCATTTCCCCATGTTGGTCTTCACTGGTCTGGTGGGGAATGAGCAGGGATCTGCCAAGCTGAAAGAACAGCATGGGAAAGTAAGCACTCCAGGACATGGACAAATTTGGGAATCTCCTAGAAGGATGCTAAACCCCTTGGTTTGTTTTACCCAGGTGCTGGTGGACACCTGGGCACCACAGAGGCAGAAGACACGTATAGATGTATCTAACCAAGCTGGTCTCGGACAGCAAGGAGTGACTGAGGAAGTGTCTTACTGACATGAAGGTATGCCTCGGCTTTCAGACCGCAAGACCAAAAAATTGAATTATTTCTTGCCCACTAGCTGTGGGGCTGATTTGATAGTACCTGTGTGCTGCAGCTGATGTGGAAGCAGCCTGAAAATCACTTGTGCCCCAGGTCAGCCAGTCCTGTCTCCCCAGTATCCCAGCAAAAGGCTGGTGAACAGCTCTGGCTGTCCTTCACTGGGGACATGAAGTGACTTCTGGACATGCTTTCCCTCACACTGCCAGGCGGGATCCCTCTGTTCTTCTGCAGGGCTGCTCAGCCTCAGTTCTGAGCAGAAGTCCCCAGCAAAGAGCAAAAGGTCCCATCCTGAGCATGTGGCACTTGCTCCTGACCTGGCTGCAGGACCAGGATCCCATCGAAGCCATTCTACATCTCCCTTTTCATCAGGGAGCAGCAAATACTGGTATATGCATAGATCATTTTTCAAGCAAACCAGTTCTGAACAGCTTATGGGAGAAAGAAAGAATTCAAACACATTCCACTGAATGCTGGCCACGTAACTGCATGTATCTCCGGGAACAGAGAAAAAGGAGCCACAGATGGAGAGGTTCCAGATTGAATGGTTCAAGTAATGGTTAAATATGTGCTCCCCAGAATTAAACAAACAAATTCCTTTTCCAAATAAATTCTACCACTCCCTTGACGCTTATAGAGATGGGGCTGGTTTTGGTCACTCTAGTGAGGAAGGGTAAATCTGCAGAATTTTTTTCTAAAGATAACAGCTACAGGACTGAATCCTGACAGTGAAAGATGGTTCACAATAACATGGTAACAGGAGACATAATCCAAATAAATGAAAGTGGCAGAAATCCACAATACAAAGTAACAGACTGCAAGCTAAAATTGATCATTAGATAAATCGCTACTATTAAAATAGGACTTAAAAATAAACATAGAAATCACCTTGCAAAACTAAGAAAAGAGTTGATAAGTGAAGGCTTGGGTTTGTATATGTACACTCACATGTGCATGAAAGCCTGTGTGCAGACATGTTCACATGTGCAAGAGCATGGGTGTGCATACATGTATTTATGGACTAGATACCTTTTGCTTTCCTCAGAGTAACCATATCCCCAGGGATCTGCCAGGGATGCTGACACACACTTCTAGCAGCAAAGAGCCTCTAAGGGAGCCCCAGACCCAGCCCTGGACTGAACAGAAGGTGTCATACCATGTCCCCAGGAGGAGGGACATCGCTGCCCTCTGCTAGGAGAAGCCCTGCTTTTTTCAGAGAGGACAGAGGAAATGCAACGGGGATTGCTTTGCTTTTCTCTGCTCAGAGCAGACCAGATTTCTGCCATGCCATGAGGCTGCTCATAGGATGTTCCCTTTGCTTCTCGAGATGAAAATCTCTCTGTTCCACATCTAAAAAGCCCAGGGAACATGGACGGCTGGTTTGAGGCCGGACTCGCCATTCAGATCTCGTGCGTGGAAGGTTCAGCCCTAGCAAAGCAGCTGTGCCCTGCTAATCTCCCTGGGCTGCCTTCAGATGGGAACAGGTTTATTGATATTCAGATTTTGATCTTGTAATAGTCCTGAAGCACTGCAAGTACATTCTGTCGGTTGTGCCAGCCAAGGAGAATAATTACAGTTGTGTGCTATTATCTAAGACAGGTCTCTGCCTCTCAGGCCCAGATGCCATGCTGATGAGCTCCCTGGAATTAGAGTGCAGTCAGCCATTAGAGCAACAAGGTGGATTAGGAAAAACAGAACTTCTGATCCAAATCAAAAGGAGGAGACTACGTTTTTGAAGTCTATCACAGAACAGAAATGCAGAAAGTTTTTGTTAGAGCAATGCCAAATCAGTTTGTTCCACTGTGTTGAAGCAGGCAAGGGCATAAGCACACTACACCTTCACATCACTTGCCTCTGAAAACACAGTGGGAAGGGTTCATCCTTATGTGAAGAAAGAGAAGTGCAAAAAATAAGTTTAACTGATGTCTCAAACAAATCCAACAAAGCTGTGCTTTCAGATGGAAGACTATTCTGCATTTAAAAATTACTCCTTTACCATCCCCAAGGAAGCACAGGGGATGACCGAGCACCCGGGGCACCCCTGGCCCTTCCGTGCATTGCCAGACTCCTCAGGGGCTTGCCAAAGCAGTCGCTGGGTGCCCAGTCCCACCCCTCAAGGTGGGATGGCATTTCTGCAGATAAACTGGTTCCATCACAGACAGCAGGCAGTAACCACGCTGATGGACAGGAACCAGGGATGGAGGAGCCACCTTGCCCTGCTTTGCCCTGCTGCTGAAGGTCTTCTGTGGCTGCACTTCCTTTTTAACCCCCTCGGATAATTTCTTTATTATTATTGTCGGCCAGCAAAGGTCACACCTCAGAGGCACTTGCTTTTGCCCACACTCTGGGGCTGTGGAAGTTAATGGGATTTCTATCTCTGACTGAACAGAAGCAGAGCAAAGCCATCAAGCATCCCCGGCAGGATTGCTCCCTGCCCAGGTGCAGGATCAGTGCCATGCCTTGCACCCCTGCTGCGGGTTTAATGCTCCTGCCATGGCAGGTTTCAGCATGGAGGCTCTGCAGCACGAGCCCTTAGAAACACTGGATGTTGACAAATTTTATTATGAGATAAATGCCAATATATCCGATGAACCTCTGTTCATGGCAGTGGGGTTAGACTGCAGTCTGACAGCCTGCACGCTTGGATTATATTATCCAAAAGAAGCATCAGCCAAAGACTGCCTAATGTCATTTTCCCTCATTAGGAGGTTATTAGTAATTCCACTCGTAGGGCTGTACCATGCGCTGCATCCTGACACTCAGCAGTATTTCAGGGGATGGCATTTTCTACTCTCATTTATATGAAAAGGGAAAAGATAAAGTTCACGATCATGAATGCAACCTGTGGTCTGGGCAGAGAAGTGTTCATTCACGCATTTTTCATGTGGTCCTTGAGTCAAGGTTTCATGGGCATCTGATGGCATGACTTTATCAACAGGTACGTCCCTAGTTTGGGGAAGGACGTATAGAGGTGAGGGACCAAACCACACACGTACGTATAGCTGGCAATAACTGCCCCTACACAGCACACTAGCACACACTTGGTGTGATTAGATGCGAACCTACCGAGCCACAAGCGATAATACCTCTGACCACACAAAAGGGTGTGTGTCTGTGTGTGGTAGAGCACGTCTCCCTGAGCATGGCAGGACTCAGTCCTGCCCACCACACTCTACCCCAATTAGCAGTGCCGGTGGCACCAGCACAGCACTGCAGCTGCTGAAACAGCCTTGGCAAAGCAACAGGGGCACGGCTGCAGCTGGGGACTGATGGAGCCACGTGGGCAGGAACCAGAATTGCCAGCCGCAGGAAATCCTCATTATTATGGGTTTAGATAATAAAATCCTTCTGCCTTGGAAGGAGAAAAAGCCCTGAATCTTGACATTTCCTATGGAATGAAGTTCAAGAAAAAGTTGACTCACTGAAATGCTGTGCTTTAACAAGATTGATACACATGATATGAATATTAACTATAATAAGGAAATTATAGTTAAATATAATATCTGTATTTAACATAAAATTAAACAAAACAAGACTATCAGTTCATCTGGGCTGTTCCAGTGGGGAATTCAGACAAAATTAACATGGTCCACAGAGCATCTTAATTTGAACATGACTGAAATGTTGTGGTTCTTCTGGCAGATTTCTGAACAAAACCAAAGGTTTTAGCTACGTTACGTGGCTTCAACAGTAAAAACAGTTTTCCTGGGGCACAGTCCTACCCTAACAAAACCCTGGACAAGATCTGAACATCTCTGAAGCCCAGGGCTGTTCCTGGCTGGTGGGAGCACAGTCCCTGCTCTCATTTTGCTGCCCCACAACCTCCTGCTTACTTGAAAACATGTAGCAAACCACCATTTTTAAGCAAACTTTATCCAATTTCTCTCCAGAATGTTTTCTGCTCTTTTCTCAAGGGACTGGCACCACTAATCACTTTGGTGTTTTGAAACCCTCCTTTTAAAATCCAACTCTTCCTCCCCTTAGCAGACTGACAGAGCTGCTGCAATCAAACATCGCAGGACACAAACCAGGACAGTGATTCTTTGGGCAGGCACGCCTCTGTCTCTCTTATAACATATTAGCTATTTTTATCCATTACAGAGACCTAAAAAAAGATTATTTTTTTTCTTAAGAAGTACTTCAGGGAAAAAGAGACTCTGCACTGAATCCTGCAGTAATTTCTGAGCAGCTGNCCAAAAATGCTCAACGCTCCCCAGCCCCTTCCCCTTGCCTGCCCCCTCCCACTGTGAGCAGGGACTCAACGCGGGGAACAGTTGGTGGGTGGCTGTTTGCCTGTCCCCCGCCAGGGCTGCTGTTCCAGCCACTGCTCTATCAGTGTGCCCCAGTGCTGCTTGCCATTTTTGGCAGTCAAGCCCAGAAATATGCAGGAGACATAAATAATTCCTTTTTCGAATTTGGTCAAGAGGACAGAGCGCTGGCTCCTGCCAGCGGCGCGATGCTTGGCGGGCTGGGACGCGGGCAGGCAGGGGCTGACAGGCACCCCTGGGCTGTGGGGCACATGGTGCACCCTGCTGCCCTCACCTCCAAATGTGTGTGTGTGGGGGGGTTTCCTAGGCTGTCAACTATCTACCCTTTCAAGGATGAAGGAAAGGAGAGAAGACCAGAGAGCTGGTAGCAGCCCTGAGACAGGATGTGTTTTTAATACTAATAATTGCAAGGAGCACAAGAGAAGCACAGCAGAGGCTGACCCAATGGGCACCAAACTGCAGACAGTCCCTGCCCTGAAGTCCCAGGCCAGGTTTTGGGGTAACGGTGTCCTCCTGCGTGCCCCTGCCCTTTGGAGGAGAGGAGAGGCAGGACCTCGCTGTCGCTCATGCAGGGGAAGTTTTTAATAGAGACTGCTGGACCCTAAAATACCCTGTGGCTGTCTCGGGGCAGCAGTTGAGGGGGAGGCTCAGCCCTGCCAGGGCTCCCCACGTGCTGGTAGGACCACGGCTGCTCTCTGCTGTGGGCACCTGAACAGCCAAGAGCACTGCGCTGGGCAGCAAGATCCCCGCTTCTGCTCGGCCTTTTCCTGAGACCCAATAATCCGTGTAAAATGCACAATCTGACATGTTAATTTCTTACAGAAAGCCAGGTGAAGGCATGGACTGGGTGGTCCAGAGTAGAGCAGCACCCCTGGGGCAGGACAGGAGCTGCTGCCCAGCTTGCCTGTCTCTGCACTCTGCCCAGGCTGCCACATCTCACTGCGGCTCCTCAAAGGGGTTGTGTGCTGGAAAAGTGCCCTTAGGGAGTAAATTCCTCTTGTCCCAGTCCAACATGTGTTATGTACCTGGATACTTCCATCCACTTGGTCCTTGGCTTCTCCACTGCTGCTGCCTGCCAAGAGGCTGAAGATCACAGGCAGAGACCCACTTATTAGAATCATAGAATCATAGAATCATTTAGGTTGGAAAAGACCTTTGAGATCATCAAGTCCAACCATCAACCATGCCCATTAAACCATGTCTTGAAGGGCCTTGTCTACATGCTTTTTGAATACCTCCAGGGATGGTGACTCCACCGCTTCCCTGGGCAGCCTGTTCCAATGCCTAACAACCCTTTCCGTGAAGACATTTTTCCTAATATCCAACCTAAACCTCCCCTGCTGCAACTTGAGGCCATTTCCTCTCGTCCTATCACTAGTTACTTGACAGAAGAGACCAGCATGCACCGCACTACAACCTCCTTTCAGGTAGTTGTAGAGAG
>VYZV01030656.1:104322-146078 GCA_013401275.1 Pandion haliaetus | reverse complement strand
CACTGCTGGCTCATATTTAGCCGACTGTCAACCAGCACCCCAAGGTCTTTTTCTGCCCGGCAGCTTTCCAGCCACTCTTGCCCAATCCTGTAGCGTTGCATGGGGTTGTTGTGACCGAAGTGCAGGACCCAGCACTTGGCCTTGTTGAACCTCATACAATTGGCCTCAGCCCAATGATCCAGCCTGTCCAGATCCCTCTGTAGAGCCTTCCTACCCTCAAGCAGATCAAGGAAATAACCATTCCTCGTACACATTTTGACATAGCTGAGTCTCAGCATGACATTCAAAAATGCTGTCAGGCTCTGAGCTTCTGCAAGATGCACTCTCCCTTTCCAAGGCTGCTGACACCCTTCCCAGAACAGCTTCAAAACGTATAAGCTTGGTCCTCCTTAGCCCTTTACACCTCCCCATGCCCATCAGAAAATGCCAACACATGACGAAGACCCCAGGTCCCGGGGCTCTCAGTCCAAAGCATCCTGACTCAGCAGCACAGTACCAGCACAAGATGGTAATTAGGCACTGGCACTGCATTTCATAACTCGTAACAGTGTTAGAGCAACAGCTTATTGTGATACATCTGACTCTGCCTTCCTTCAGCATGTCTCAGTCAGGTTGACTTTGCTCTGACCAGGACCTACATGCCCTTGGCAAACAGCAGGAACCCAACCAATTCATGCTCTGAAAAATTCCCATTGTGTGTCTGGTATCAAAATCCATGGTGACATCTCTGCTCTTGCCAGCTAAACCGCCTTGGTATGAGAGCAGCTGCTCTCATAGATAGAAGGCTACAGAGTCTGACACAGCACTGATCCTTAACCCAGGACCCATCACATCCAGGCTGAACAGAGGAATCACAAAAATAGGAAAAAAGCAAGCAGGAGCCATGCTTTCAGATCGGGATGCCTGTTCTCATCATCAGTGGACACAGCCCCACTTGACGCATTAGGGCAGAAGAGTGAGGAATGAGGTGATGTGAAGAGCTATCACTGGGTAAGAAAATGGACCAGTGCTGGTCCTTGCTCAGCTAAGGACCACACTTAAACTTGGTCAGACCCTCCCTCACTGCTCACTCACTTCTCTACACTTGCAGACAGAGTCATCTCACCAGGCCTGACAGCCCTGTGCACTTTCTTCCCACCCCATTTCAAATCCACCGGCAACTGCTCCACACCCAGCCTGTGACCAGCCACATATCCCAAACAAGCACCTTTTATGGTAGAGGAGAAGGACGGAAAAACTCAAAGCCCAGTGCAATTTCCTTCCCAATTACACAGATCCCTGTAGTGACTCAAGGTAGCTTCAATCCCCATCTAATTCTCTATGCCTGCAAAGCAAAACCATGCACAGGGCAATCCATTAAAAGTGAGGAAAACTGCAGGCTGGGCAAAACTGCTGATGTATGAGCAGGGTTCAGGAAAGTGTTTACGACATACAAGGCACTCTGCCTCCCCAGCCAGGAGGACAGGGGGACCTGGAAGCCCTGGCAGAGGGCAGCTTTGGCAGGAGGTCCTCTCCCCACTGCTGGGGCTCCTCAGCCCAGCAGGGCTGTGCTCACCATTAGAGAGCCTACAGGAACCTGCAGTGGAATTAGACCTGGTATTGCATCAGAAAGATCTCAACCTGAGTATCTGAACAGGGTCTTTAAAACTGGCCTGCAACCATACCTCATGCTGAGAAATACTCTGCCCCTTGAAATACCCCAGGATTTCATTAGCTGACAAAAAGCCTCTCCAGCAGAGTCCTTAGCATTAAGACAGCTGCTTTATGCCAGTATTTACTTCATCTCTCTGACTGCAAGAAAAAAAAAAAAGCTGAAATATTCTCCTGGTGCCCTGAAAACAAAACACTCCAGAGTTTTGGCACCACACGCTGATCTTTAGTAGGTGGAGATTTGCATTGACCCCAGCTGAGTTGTCTTTTTGACATCAGTGCAACAACTCGCCTGCGTCTGCAAATACCATGCAATGCTACTAAATACATTCCCTTGCTGCTACTCACACCAGCTTGTAAATACAACCCACTCCAGCCACCAGCCCCACACAACACAGGGCTTGCACGAGCACTCAGTGCTGCAGCTCACTGTGAGGGAACATGGATGTGCTGGAAAAGCAGGATTAACTTTGGTCCGACGGCACTGTGGGTATTGACAGGTGGCACCTCCCGAAACGTTGCTCCAATCATAAAAATATGTCCCATTCTCTGCAAAAGGACTCAAGAGGGTTTTTCTACCTCCTGCCTGGCAGCACTCAGCAAGCTTCAGGTCTCCTCTGCCTGCTGAGGAGCTGAGCTTCCCCTCAACCAGCTGTCAAGGGCCCATTAAAGTGCAAAGAGGGAAAAATCTCAAGTTTACTCACTGTGGGTGGAAAAACATTTGCTGGAGGGCCCAGTTTAATTAATATTGAGGGGGTAAAAAGGCTGCAGCAACACCAGTAAATGTTTCATGCTCAGCGCTTCCTTTTTTCATCGTAATCTCTCCTCGTGCTGGATGCCAGTGGCACTGACAAACTGCTTTGCCTTCCATGCAAAGCACAAGTGATGTGTGCTGCCCATGCAAGAAATAGTGGATAATTCAGAGACACAGGAAGGGAGGGATGCTTGCAGCCCCCTTCCACCTCCATGCAGGCTGGGGTTTACCCGTCCGTGGGGTCCAGCCCAGCTTCTCTCCAAAGGGAGCGACGGCCCTGCATCGCCCAGCATGATGCTTGTGTCCCCAGCCCCTCCTAGCTGGCTGCCTGCCGGCAGCGCCGAAAGTTGAAGATGGCAGATAGCCACAAAAAAAATGGGGTCCACTAACTGCCCTGGAGGCTTTGCAGGCTCCAAATGAGAGGGGTGTCTGAATTTTCCTTCTTGTGCTTTTAAAGTGTCCCCAGTCACAGCTTGCAGCTCAAGCAGTGGGATCAGCTGCCATGGAAACCTTGCAAATGCCCTTTTCTAACAGTGGTTGCCTAACACACAGCTGAAGAACACTCCTTCCCCAAGACACAAAACTCTGAAATTACCCCTGCTATCCCTTGTGGGATCCTCTGTGTGCCTGCAATGTTAAGATAAATGGTTTGGAAACCTGTTGTGGAGCAAATTCACTGCAAATGAGGCTAGGCACAAGAGGATCATAAGCCAGAAATTCAAAGAAATCCAGATATATGCCACTATATTTCAGTCTTGTCCTGGGCTAACGAGTTTCCTTCAATGACATTTGTTTCCACAAAGGTATTTCCTGGCGCTATGAGACTTGCAAGGAAAAAAGAAATATTTCCATCTCTTGCAAGTAGACCACGATTCAAATCATCTCCCTCCCATGTCTCTCTCTCATTAGGGCATCACAAAGCACTGTCAATAAGCCACAAGTGGCTCAGCTGAATGAGGCCAACAGGCAAACGGAAGAATGAGATTGTGCTCAGAAAGTGCTGAGCTGCACCAAGGCAGTGGGAGGCAGGAGCCCTCAAAGCCTAAAGCGTCTTTGGTGCTGGTGACAGTGTGGGCTTGAAAGAGTTTGGCGAGCAACCTGAAACACGAGTGCAACAGAAACCTCACACGCTACCCAGACTTGCTGAAAATTTAGGTGTTAATGATGCAACTTGAAATCTACTGGCCCATAAATGTTATTTAAGAAAAATTAGCAGATATTTAACCTACCTGAGGTCCTAAGTAAAGCCACCATCAAGTGCACATTTTTTGGTACCCAGAAGCTTTTCAGGATCTGGCCTAAGGTCAGGGGCTCAGGTTGACAGGAGGCTGCCCACAGCAGAGGTGCCATCCTGGCTCCCCATCTCCAGCTCTAGGCACACAAAAAAGCTCCCTTGATGTGTGGGAAAGGGAGCCCAGAAATGCAAACACCCAAACCTTCCCTTGAGTCCTGGAAGAGCCTCCTGATGGAGTCCCTGCTGTCAGAGCCATGCTCTCACACCAACCACCCTGACTTGTACACTGAATTTCCCAGCTTATTTGTTGTTTTAATAAGTTTTGCAGGGGCATGAAGGAAGAGAAGCAGATAAGATCTGTGCAAGTTAACTGAAACAGCCATCAAGGGAAATTTTGACAGACTGATAAGCAACTAAATGCAATTCTTGCAATAAGAGTTATCGGACAGCTTAAAGATTAATGAACAGTACCAGCCCCGGGAACAAGGCCTCCAGAGCTGTAGGACTCTCCCAGAAGACAGCATGCCACATCCAAGACATGCCCAGACAGTAAAAACGTGGACAGAGGTGGGGAAGGAGTAATGACTACAAAAATACTGTACAAGTCATTCACTGCACGGCTTAGCTTTAGGTTTCTTCTGCTTGGTATTCGGGTCATTTGACTTGCCTGCTTCCTTGATGAGAAGAGGGAAGATTTCACAAGCCAGCTAGAAATTATTTTGACCAAACAATGGATGAGTGCTGCCAGAGCACATTTCAGGCAAAGCTCAGAGGGCTGGAAGGGAGAGGAGAGGGCCAGATTTCATTTGTTTGAGGATAGATGATCAACCTGGATTTTAGCATTTAACTATGGGGCCACAGAGCCCCTCAGCCTTCTCCATTTACCTTCAACCCATCACACCAAGAGGGCTCAAATCTGGCGTTCAAACACCAGTTCACCCCGACCATCAAAAGAAAGGGTCCTGCAGCAGTAATGCATGAGCTTGGGGTACACCCTTGCCATCCATTGCTTTGTTCACTTGTTGCACTTGGCTGATCTGTCTTTAATTACTTTAAATTACCTAGCATTCAAGGGAGATGCCATTTATATGCCAAGCTCCTACCAATTCTTGTTGCTGCAAAGCTCTTGTACTGTCAGTCAGAGATGGTCCCTTGTTGCAAGATAACAACACAAAATTTCACTATACAGAGAGACCTTGTATAAGATCGGTATCTAATTACCAGCAAAAATCAAGAAGTTGCTAATATCTCTATCAAAATACAGTGTGCTACGTTTGACGTGCAGAATAACCAAGGCTTAGCACCCAGGTTCGCCCTAGTTCTCCCTGGCATTTCACCTAATTATCACTGCACAGCCCAAGTTTGCATGTCCTGGAAATCTGCTCAGCCACAAGGAAACCTTTCCCATCCTGTACCTGAGAAAAGCAATTAGCAGCATCTTCCCTCCTACCTCCTGCAGCTGGCACTCAACCCAAAAGATCTCGACAGTCTTTCAGAGCAGAGCACATTCATGCATTTCCTTAGCTTTCTATCCTTTCCCATGCAGGTTTTTCTATGCAGGACTAAAGCAAAGCACAGAGCAGGCAGCACTACCCTCCATCCCCATCTCCATGGCTGCTGAAGCATTGAAGGCTGGCTCAGGGCTCACTCAGCTCCTCTCACTGTCAGGAGAGGGAGGTCCCTGCTCCACTGAAGATCCCATGTGCTCCTGGGTCCCTTCGGCCTCTCAACTTGCAGCTCAAATCCAGCAAACACTCTCTTGGCTGATCGAGTTCCAAGTCATTTGGGAAGCCCTTGTGGGCACCTGGAAATATCAGGAATTCAGGTGGGCTTGCTTTTCCCTGCCTCTTTCTAACCTTCAAACCTTCATGTTAAATCAGATGTCACTCCAGCCCTGAAGCACCAGCAGAGCTGGGTCACCATCATTCGCAGCTGGCAACGGCCTCAGTGTTCACCTTCCAGCCAGCTGCAAATAAGTCCCCCCAGGAATTTTTTTCTCTCAAGGACTTCTTGAATGGAGGTGGTTTGACCTCTCCTCAAGGCCTCTGTGTAGCAAAGAAAATTGCAACAAATTCCTGGCCTGGAGTTAGACCTCTTCTGGGCCCAGTTTCAGCCAGGGACTGATTTCTGTTTGCCTATTTTCCTTCTCTTTTGTAGGTGCTTTTTCAGCTCCTTTGCTTCATGCTGTAGCTCCTCTTGGATAGCAAGCTCTACGATGGCCAAAGGTCTCTTGATTCTCCAGCCCTGGGGGAGGGCTGGCACGACTGCATCTGTGCTTGGCTGCCTGTTGGGATGCTTTGTGCTCCCCCCCGCAGCACAAACTTCATGTCTGCCCGCAATACATCTTTCAGACTCTCTGAGAATCTTCCAGGTGCTCCTTTAACTCCTTTTTTTGAAGCCTATGGCTCTTTATTAGAATTTGCTCTAATCTTATTTTGCAAAGTCTCTAGCTGCCTTAGATCGACTTTAATTCCTTTTGCAAGATCTCCACCTCTTGTTTTAAGCATTCATTTAAAGTCTTTTGGCCTAAGGTCCTGGGCTCTGTGCATGGCTTGGTTATTTGCTCCATCAGATTCAGCAGCGATACCAGCTCACAGTTTCTTCCTTTGAAACTGGCTTCTGTTTCTGGTAGCCAGACTTATCCCTGTTTGATCTGGACCAAAGTTTGGGGCCCCACTAGATAACCGTATTAATAGGAAAAACTGACAAAGGACTTAGGCATTTCTCTGATGAAATCCTACTTATTTATGCAGAATGAACAGCCCTAGTTCCCTGAGAAGAAACAGGAGTGAAGTTTCCTTTCTTAAAGCTCCAGGCATGCGTCAGCCAAGATTTAATCTCCCTAACTGCTCCTTTGAAACTTTCCTGGGATAACCCCTCCAGGATGCCCCTCCTGATTTCTTCCCCTCCCTGACTCTGTTTCTCCAGGATTTATTCTCCTCTTGCCTAGATTGATGAAAATTCATCGAACAGCTGCCTGGAGGTTCTTTCCTCAGGCTGTACCAGATACAGCAAGCAGATGTGTACAGGAGGAAAGGAGCATATTTTAGAGGCAGCAAACTAAGGGGTCAGCTCCTACCAACCCCACAGCTCCCACTAGCACAGTCTGGGGCAAGTCACTTCTTCCCTTTGAATTACACTCTCTTGTTTCAAAAATGAGGGCATGACAAAGCCTTCAAGAAAATTTTGCTTCAGTTTCAATGGAAATCACAGACTCTGTAAAGAAACGACACACTCAGCATGTGCAGCCAGCTGTGCCAGAACAGGTATCGTCCAGGTGGGCAGCGTGCACTGCCTTGCACACGCATGGAGCGTTCCCAGCTCCTCCAAAGATGTTGGTGTCTCTCTCTAAAATCAGGGTCTCCAATTAATATCCTGGGTTGCCTCTTCCCTCCTTGCTCTGGAAGCGGCTGCAGGGGGAACTCAGCCGTCCTGCAACTGCCTGAACTTATGGAGGTGAAAGAAGGAGGGGAGGAGAGAGCTTGTTTTTCTGCTTGTCAACTTTTGGAAGTGAAACCAGCAGTAATAAGAATTGCATTGGCAGACAGAAAGACAAATTTTCACTGTTGGTAAGACTTTAAAAGACAATTGTTTATTTAAACTAACTCAAGGTCACAGAGATGTCCAGCTTGAGAGAACTATTTTTTTTTTCCCTTCAAAATTCTGCATCTGAAGTTGCTCAAAAGATGAAGCAGGACGGTATGTGCATGTGGCTCCTGCTGGTAGTGGGAGGGCAAAGGAGGGCTGGGGAAGATGCTGGGGTCTGAAGAAAAGCAGAAGCTTTCTGTGAAAGAGTACAGATATAGGCAGCACAGAAAGGTCAGTCCTCTCTCCCAGCAAGAGAAAACCTTGGAGGCAGCCAGAGGATTTCACGGTCTCTTCTTCTAGTTTTGGAAAAAAAAATTCCAACTCTGCCTTTTGAGTAGCGAGATTTAAATGCTGGGTTTTCCTAAACACCGCAGCATATTTCCCAGATTCCTTCCAGTGGCAGATGGCTGGGCATTGCCATCGTTGTCAGGGCTGTGGCATGGCCAGGGTGAGCCAGGAATGCAGTACAGTCCTCGGAAGAATTTCTGAGCAGCCAGGGACACATCATTCTTGTGAGCCTGCATTTCACCCAAACCTGGGGAAGGCCACCATGTGTCTGCATGGTGCATTTTTCTCTAGTCCCTGCACTTGAACCTGGGGTCTCTGAGGAGCCATGCTATCAGTAGACTTGGCTGGTTGGGTCACAGGCATGTTACTAGCATCTGAGTGCTGGGTAGAAGGAAAAACACAACCACCCCAACCTCACTCTGTTTCAGTAAGACCAGGACTGAAACAAAAAGGTGTTGCCCGTTTCATTTGGGACATTACCCAGATGGATTCCTTGTGCGAGCTGCTCCACTAATCTTTCACAATTTGATGCTCTTTTGGAAGATGCAGGCTGTTCCTCCCGTCCCTGCCGAGGCCTGGCAGGCAGCCCCATCCCTGCCTGCCCTGGCTGGCTCACTGGCACTGAGCGCTGCTCTGCCAGGTCATTTATGCTGACAGCTCCAAACTGCATCCTGGAACCTGTTTGATGCAAGAGGCTTTTGAAGGCCTGTAAAAGTTCCACATTTACAAAGCTGGCATCTCCATGGCAGGAGGGAGAAATGTTGGAGAAGTCATGTGGCAGAAAGAAAGTTTGAGCCTTGTTGTTTGAAGAGACTCTGCCTGAAGTGTTGGAATGAGAAGTTGCCTGGAGAGAGCTTTGAAATTCAGATCTTGATTGTAAGCACAACCAAAGGGAAGTCTCATGTTGAAACTGAAAAGACCAAACTGTCAGAATTCTTTGGATTATGGCTACTAGAAACCACCTCACAAACATTTTCTAAATTGGTTCTCTCCAAAGTCAAAAGAAAGATCTCTCTTTGCAGGGATTTTGCTGAAGAAGAAAAGCACAGTACTTGGAATTTAATTTTGCTTTTCTTTTCTCAGGGATTGTGTAATTATGGGTTTTTTTTCATGGGGCCCAGTACAACAGAAATTGATTGAAATCAGTACCACGGGGAATGAAAAAGTCAGGCTTGTAAGGGTTAACTTACATTTTTCCTAAGCTCTTTCCTTCATGGATTTATATGCTCGTGATCATGTGCTCAACAGCCCCATGACTTAGTCACTTCTTAGAGTCTTCTTTGCAGATAAAATATCTTTTAATTCGGCCTTTCCATGATGCAGAAAGAAAGTCTTGAAAACTGGCATAAACCAAGAAGCCTAATGCAGTGAACAGATGGGATTCCCAACTCCCCTCGGACACCTCCATCCACAGGCAGCGTGTGCTGCCCGCGGTACCTCCCAGTCCCATGGCAGCCTGCCGAGCCCAGGGATCCGCCGCTGGGAATACAGCATCGGCTTTGAGATTTTTTGGCTCTGCTTTTTCCTGCCATACAGCCTGTGTTGATTTTCATTACGAAGGACATGATCGGTCCTCCCAGTGCAGGGCTGTTACTCCAAGCACGGCAGTCAAAGGCAGAAGAGAACAATCCTGTGACAGGTTCCCAGCTATTGGATGGTGATTGGGAGTGACAATTAAAAATTATGGAGCAATGCAGTCTCTCAGATGTATTGTATATGGTTTCAGGAGAAAGCTGAATGACTCCAAACTGGAAATAGTGCTGTATTCTCTTGCCAAAAAACATTTGCAATTTTGGACCCAGCTTTTACCTATGACTGGTCAAATATCTATATCCATATAAATCTGCACTTGCAGCTCCAAACAGCTCTGTGCATGCACTGTAGGAACAGTCTATACCTACCAGGTAGATCTACTGGGTGAAGAGAGCCCATATGCTAGGATTATTTGATGCCTATAAATACAGGTATCATACATGCATGCTCAATAAATATACATATGCACTATTTTGTTCCTACATTAAGAACCACCTCAAAACAATCCCCTTTGTAAAACGCTTACAAGATGACCAAGGCAACCCAAATTTGAACAAATTGAAATTTAAGGATGGCAGAATTGCACAAAAGAGAATGTGCAAACATTTTCTTCTGAATTCATGATGCTTTGTAGCCTCAAGTCCCAGGGTGGCAGGGTCTAGTGGAGCCATAGAGTGCACGCCTGTGCCAGGATCCTGTCCTGCCACCTCCAGGCAGCTTCAGACCAGGGCTGCCTCCATGGCTGCCAGCACAGCTCAATGGTATGAAAAAAAGAGCCTCAGCTACAACTGTCCATTTTGGTGCATGAATGGGAATTTGGAAATCTTCAGAGGGCACGGGTGTGGTTTGCATCGCCGCTCTGTCCTATCCAGTGCTGCCTGGAGACATTAAAAACTTGTATGTACCACATCCTAGCCTGGAAACCACAACTGCTTCATTTTCCAGCTCTAACAGTCTTGACCTCTCCCAGCCTTTTGTGCCCTCCCGAGACTCATACTTTTCTCGAGATCACAGTGGGCTTGTGTTTTTCATCCTCATGTGATTAATAAATTATGCTCTACAGATATTTAAGCAGCTCATGTTTATTTTTCCATCAATAAGAAGAGAATGTTTATTTGATCTGGGAGCCCTATTTTTCATTGTCTGAATTTAAAGTTCAAACTAAAAACTCTAGATATTAGGTGATTTATGAACCTCTGCTAAAAATAGCTCAGCCCATTCTCATCAGTGAATCTCCCACTTTGCTCTTAGCAGTATCCCAGCAAAGCAATGGGTGAAAGAGGAATTGAAGGCAATGGCTACTGGTAAACGCTTGTGAATACTTAGACACCTTGTCATTATATCCAACTCTGCTCTGACAAAGCACTGCGAATGCTGCAGGACCTCCCATGCACGAAGCAAGGCTCTACCATAGACTCCCTCAAGAAACATGAACAGGTTTTTGTTCAAGTTATAATCACTTACAGCTTTAGCTCTTGGATTGTTATTCTCTCAGGCTGTGGCATCTAACCCCAGCTACTGCTGAGTTTGGTGTGAACACCTCTTAATTTAATCTTCATTTCTGGACCTCGGCTTCTGAACAAACTTCACTTACTACAAGGTTTCCTCCCTTCATAAGCTTATGCGGTGCATCACGGAAAGTGTATTCTGTCCTGGGAGCTCAGAGCAGAGGGAAGAGCAGGGATGTGAGGCACTCGACTACAATTCCCATGAATCCCTGCAAAAGCATTTCCAAATCATTTCAGTTTTTTAGCAAAAAAATCCAAATGGTTTATAGGGGACAAAAAAACAAACCAACCCACTCACAGCAAAAAAACCCTTTCATTTTGCTGAAATACAGTTTTCAGTTAGAAAATGGCTTTGCTGGAAATTTTTCCAGCAGCTGTAGCTATAACAGAGATGCTTCCAGGGGTCCTGGGAAAGGACAGCACTGGAATAGTTGATGAGCTGGTCTGCTGCCAGCAGGAGGGGACCACAGGCAAAAGGCCCCTTCGCTGTGGGGGGAAGCTCCTGTACACGGGTCCTGCTCTCCTTTAGGCTCTGGGAAGCAGCCCTGCAAAGGGGCCATTTAGCCAGGCTTTCCGTGAGCCAGAGCAAGGACCCCGGCATTCCTCCTCCTCTCCCAGAAGGTTCTGTGAGCACATGTGTGAGGCAACCCCTCCACGTCGGGGTGGCTGGGGAGTGTGGTTCCCACCTCTATATAAAGCC
This sequence comes from Pandion haliaetus, assembly GCA_013401275.1. Taxonomy (NCBI): domain Eukaryota; kingdom Metazoa; phylum Chordata; class Aves; order Accipitriformes; family Pandionidae; genus Pandion; species Pandion haliaetus. Next base: position 134,823 of record VYZV01030656.1, on the reverse strand, counting down.
TCCAATTTCCTGTGATGCCGAGCGTGTGGGTGTCAGCGAAATGGATGTTTTCTGTCAGGGATGACAGTACTGGGGTGAGCGTCTGCTTCCCGCAGTGTGGCAGCGCCGGGAAGGAAGGCACGAGCCATGGCTGATGCAGCGGCCCTTGCTACCGTGCAGATAGGAGGATCCCTTGGGAGAGGATTTGCTTTCCACTGTCCTTTTGCTGCTGTTATCCCCTCCTTCCCTCAGAGATGCTGAAGCTGTGTTCACAGCTCAATGAAACCACCAAATTCACACTGTGCCCTGCAAGGCTCTTTGGCAGGGGCAAAGCAATAGCTGTGTATGCAGCCCGCAGCTCCCAGGCCCCGGAGAAGAACAGTGTGAATAGCAACATCTCCCCGGCACCCACCTGGGCCCACCAATATCCCTGTACCAATTCTCTGGATAAACAGCAAAACACAACTGGTATTTACAGGGCAAGGAAGGTCTCTAAGTTTACGGCTTAGGGGATAAATCACAAAAAGCAAATAAGCCAGTCTGTTGGCAGAATGGGCAGAGGCAAAAACAGGGAGAAAAAACCTCAGCCATACTGCACAATAGGCTCAAATTCAACATGAGGGCCCTAAAAAAAAAAAAAAAAGTCACTTTGCTTAGGTGCCTAGTTGGGGGAAATGGGCCACTCTTTCCTCCCACAGGGATGCTCATCCATGATCAACCTGTCAGGGGGGTCAGTTAATGGCTTCCACCTTGCTACCTGCAAAAATCCACCTCTATCAACACCGGCTCCATTTGCCTGTTCGATGCTGACCGTACTGGTGGCAGGGTTTCCTTCCCACAGAGAATGGGGCAGGATCTGTTCCCGCCCCATCGTGCTGTGGCATGGCAAGTCAGACCCTATGTGGGAAAGGGACTACGGGCCAGGACTGCCTGGATCATCCCCCCACGAGCAACCTGCTGGGATGGGCAATGTGAGCTCATGGACTGTCTCAATCCCTAATTTCCGGAATACGTCAGAAAAGTATAATTAAGGGGCCCTCCCCTTCTGGTGGAAGTCTGCTTGTGTCAACAGAGAGACGGGAGTATTTAGCAGACTTCTTTTTCCATCCTGCTAATTTTAGCCCCTTATATAACATTTCTTTTCAATACAACCCAGTTTCTGTAGCCCACTGAAGGAACGGCACTTCTCATTTGTCTTACACCAGTGCCTAAAATATTCCCCAGAGCCCAAGGGCTGGCTCTGTGCTCCCCGCTGCGCACAGGGCCAGCTCTGCCCACAGCAGCCTGAGGTTTAAATAGACCAGGGTGCAGGGGGGCATAGAGGCAAAAGGGGCGATGCCCTAATGCAGCAGCAGCTTCAGGGAAGGAATAAAAGCCAGTTCCCTCCTGTGCAACCGCAAGACCCCTAACTCCAAGTACTCCCGTGCAAACACCAACAGAGAAGAGGGTTTGTGGTGTGACATCTCCCCATCCTCCACACACTGATGCCTGAGCCTCCTGGTGAGCCCTGAAGCTCCATGTGCAGACGCTTCAGCTTTCAGCCCTTACTGCAAATTCTTTCAGCCCCTTTCCTGCTCTGCCCCTGGCTGTCGTCTTTGATGGGGAACGGTTCTTACCTTCCTAAGTAAACCTCAAAGTTTGATTGTGAAGCTCCATAGCACATCAAAAGTACATCAAAATAACTCAAACTTCCTTTGACGGACCACATAAAGTTTGCAATTAGCATTTCAAAGCCACGATCAGGCATAGAAGGCAAAAGCAAACAAGGTAGCAGCAGACACCCAAACCTGTCAATTATCCAGCTGATTTTTTTGCACAAGGCTGGGAATGCTGCAGAAATAACTGCCTGAGGCCAAGTTCATCCCTGCCATGGCACTGCTGAACTCAGTGGCTTTACACATGTGACGAGTTTTGACTTTTCTACATACTTTTTCACATGAAAATGTTGGTTATCCAGCATCACACCGCTGGGCAGCCTTGGAGCACATCGGTGTAACACAGCTGTCAGGTCAGTGGTGATCTGGCCAGTTAACTGATTAAAAAGTAAGGAGTTTTCACTACTGCTAAGGGGAAAAACCAAAGTTGCCAGTACAGAGAACTGTATGGAAATGCCACTGAAATGGTACGTGTAAAAAACAGTGTCAGCAGCAGGAGCAGAGTAAAACATGGTGATTCCCTGCAAGAACAAGTTCTTCCCACGCTGGAGGTGTGGATCCATCCTGCGGCCGACCTGGTCTCTGTGTGGGGAAGCCGCTTGGTTCCCTCTCCCTTCAGCTCCTCACTAATGCAGAGGTAAGCGTGGTTATTTACATGCCACCTTGATAGCTTTGTCCTTTCCTCTGTATCAAGTCACGCTCTGAGCTCAGTATCCACCAAGGCTTTCTAGTGAAGCTTTGAATAAATTATGAACACCTTATTTCACTTTACAGTAATTAATCTAGGGGATAATGCACTAATTTGCCAATGCTGGGAGCATTTATCTTTTCCTCGAAAAGAAGTTTTGCTATTAAAGTTTCACTCTAGCCAACAAAAAACAAAACCCTGTGCCCATCCTGTACTAATAGCTGGTTTTAACACCAGCCTAGAGAGGAAATATTTTCTCTGCAGCACAGGGGTCCAGTCCCCTCCCCTATCTAGGAAAGTAAAATCTTTCTCTCATTCCCAGCATCTCCTACAGACTCGGCAAGAAGACAAATGGTGTTCCCCAGTCTTCATGGGGTGACGCCTGCCTTCACTTGCCTTCCCTTCCCTTTTTTCTTAAAAGCCATAGCACCTTTTGGCCAGGGTGCCTGGGCAGCACCTAGTGCAGCGGGCTCCCTGCCCGGGACTAGACCTCCCAAACACTACCATAATATAAATAAATATGGTTCACAAAATCTAACTTTGAATTTGGCAACTGATCCCGGTGAGTAAAGCCCTGAAGAGGTGGAACCAGCCACAGTCTTCATGATCATATTAGTTAGCACGAAGGAAATCATCGCAATTTCTCCAATGTGTGAATTCAGTATAGCTGATCTAAGTGTCGGCAGAAAACTGTTCCCCTCATAATCTTGAACTGTTTGACCTTCTCATTGAAAATGATACCAAAGAATATTTTTTCTTCCAGGTACCTAAGTGTCAGCATGCAGTGCCACATCCTGAGCTGGCATCAATCAGCATAAATCCACCGCGTGCAATGGGGCTGGAACCATTACCACCAGCTGAGAAGCTACACGACAGGTAAATATCAAAAAGGAAAGAGGGATAAAACGTTAACATCTCTAACACTTTGCAGGCCAGAATTAGAATAAGCAACAAAGTAGTCTTTTTATTTCAGCAACAGCCTACATTTTCGGATTAAGATTATGGATACCATGTTACATATTGCTGATAATAGCTATAATATAACCACATAAAGACAGTGATCCCCAGGTAATCAGTTACTGGTGGCCAGTGCAGCCTGGCTGGCTCGAGGGGAGTTGGGGTGGCTTATACCAGCTCAGGATGGCAAGTGAGGTCCTCCTGTGTGGGCACCACAGCTCTCTCCAGGAGGGGTTTGAGCAGGGCGAGGACATCAGCTCAAAAAGGATAAGCCATGTCATAGGAGCAAATAGTCACAGGCAGCAAATTGGGCAGAGGAAGCACTGAGAGAGCCGAATCTCTTCCACCATGTATGCAGTAAGGCAGGGACCCCAGGCAGCAGTAGAGCTGGTGGACAAGGCAGACCCTGCAAGCGGGGTCCCCTCACATGCTCCCCCTGCCTGTCTCAGCAGTACTGGGGTTATTCGGGGTGCAGAGTGTAATGACAGCTCGTGCCAGCCTCTGCTCGTACAGCTGCATGCCTAACAAGCCTCTGCAGCGCTGCCTGCAATCCCTCTCTCTAAGGCTATCCCTGAGGCAATGGAAATATTAATTATAAGTGTATCACGCCAATGTTTGTGAATTTGTCAGCAAGGCCCATTAGTGGGGCTGTTGAAAACCATAAAATATTTGTAAGGCAAGAATCTACAGAAATGGAAAATTAAACCTGGAGAGAGAGTTGCTCTGCTGATGCGTGGCCACCCTCCTGACCTGCTGGGTGATTTGGGGGCTGTCACGCTCAGGACCGGTCCCTGTACCATAGAGAAGATGCTGCAACAGCCTAAGGTGTGCTGAGGGGGCTGGAGCACCCCAGGGATGGGGTGACAGCCCAGGTGGGCATCACATCTGCTCATGTGAGCCTCTTGCTACTCCTGCTCCATGACCCTGGAGCAGGTCTGTGCTGCATTTTTAGATTAAAGCCTGAGTGGAGGTGAGGGGCTGGGGAAAGATTTGCCCAGGCTTTTTGGGCTAGGTCCGCCCTGGCTCCCTGTCAACGTCCATACCACTCTGCTTTCTGCAAATCTCTTTCCAAACCATGTTCGCCCATATCGTCACCTCTGGCCAGGCTGGGTCTGTCTGTCCTGGTAACATCAGCCCTGAGGCAGCATCTGCCCCATATGCATGCCGGCCAGCCCACCTGGCTACACAGCTCTCCAAAACGCTATGTCCATCAAAGCCTAAGCCCTGCCACCATGACATCAGCAGCTACCTGAGCTCGGTTAAAGATAGAAAAATTCAGTTACAGAAGATATGATGAGAACACTGCCCAAGGGGCATCTCTCCGGGAGTGTAAATCTGAAAAGCGAGGGTCTTGCCTCTTCACAGACTCTGCCATCCCTCCATCCTGCTCCCATGCTTAGGTAGTGAGGATTTGGGATGGAGTAAATGTCTGCAGGGGAGCTTTCCTCAAAACATCTGCTCCTAGCCAACATCAGAAATATCCCTTGGTCTCTGGTACAACGGGCTTTATATTCCTTAAAATTTACAACCCTATTGCTTTAAGTCAAAAGTACTGAAATCTCACTGGGTTCTTTACTCTTGTAAAACCAAAGGAAGATGTATCCCTAATAACAGTCCTTCACAGGGAAACCAACCCCTGTATGAGGCATGCTCAGGTTTTGTTATTCCTGGAGGCTGCCAGGCAGCTCTGGGCTCCTCCACCTCAGGGCTCCCCTCCAGTGCCTCGGGGACAGGCAGCATCAGGGACAGCATGGCTGGTGATGGGGCATCTCAGACATTGAGGAGAGAGGAGAAAAAAATGGGGAGCAATTGAAACCAGGACAGAAAGCTCAACTCACAGCAAGAAAAAGAAACAACTCTTGCCTTGCAGCCTGAACAGTGCAAAGGGTTTTGTTCAGATGTTTCTCACCTTATACTGACCCACCTCAACCTTGAACACGATCCAGCTATATTTATGTCCCCCCAAAATTATCCCCCAAACCCCTAAGCAGCTCATCACAAGGCAGTAGAACTCCCCCTTACAAAGACTCGCAACTGGAAGAGGTGAGGGAACCTCTATGTAAGTTTGCATTACCTTCATTTTATATAGCAACAAAGAAAGAAAAGATATATATAGTAATGGGAAATTTATATATCAATAGGAAAAGAAGATGGGGTTCTAGGAGCATGTATTGGGAGAAACACAGCACAATTTAGCAACACCATTTTGAACAGCCCTGTGAGGGTGGTTACTGAAAGGAGGTGGGACCAGACAGGGCTTAATGTGGTCAAGTGAGAGGATTCAACATGTGAGCAGGGAGTGAGCAGTCCCGCCTGGCATAAAGCCCATCACTATAGGGGTGGGAAAGTGAACTGGGCTTGGCCAGACTGAAATAAAGGAGGTTCAGGTGTGGAAGGATAGAGAGGAGAGTCAAGGGAAAATAAATGTGAGAGAGCACAGACAGAGGAGTTGTCAGTGCAAATACAAGGGAGACACGTAACTGTCATCACACGCTATCACATAATTTAACACCTTAAACCCCCTTAGGTTATGGGTAACTGGCACTTAAATCTTCTACTTGTGTCAGACCAAAAAGTTGTTGCTGCACAGGGAGCGTTTCTCTTCTAAGGGCAATTACCCCATCAGTGGCAACAGAGGGGATGGAAAACAGCCTTAGGCTGAACAGTCTCACTCCTCATTGCAGAGCTGGAATCCAAGCGTGCTCAAACAGCAATCCAAAGTGGATCATCTTCATGGCGACGAGTCCCCAGAGGTCATGGGTGGCAGGGGTACCCACTCACCACATGCCCCAGGACCGTTTGTGTGGGTTACGCTGGGTGTTGCAGCCATCATCACAGAAACTTCTGCTGGGCAGCCCAGCACCAGCACGCCAGCGAGTGGCAGAGCGAAGAGCGGCAGAGGAGCCACAGTGGTTTATTTCTCGGCTGAGGTTCTTATTGTGACAAGTGAATCATCAGGAATGAATCTAACAAAGATAGTGTCGTAAACTTAACAGAAAAATTATATCCCTCTGGATATGTGTTATGTTTTGAGAATAAACTGAAGAACAAACCATTCCTCAGTTTAATCCACCTCCTGTGTTTGCCTGGGAAAAAAATACAAACCCTACAAGTTTTGTTTTCTCATTTTCATGTAACCTACCTTTACGAAAGTTGAGACTATGACAGCCTTTGTTACCCTTTCTCCCTTAGAAATTTTCAGAAGTACAGACTGTCCATGGATTTTTTATTCTCTGCCTCTTCAAAGACCTCTCTTGGGAGGGATGAAAGGTCCAGACTGACGCCAGCAAGATGGTACTGCCACAAGTACACCCTCATCTGAAGTTCACTTACCATGCAGTGACCAATGTATTTGGTATGCAGATCCTGAATTTTATAGGGAGGATAATACAGGGTTGATCCCAACTCTGATACTGTTGCTGAAGGATGGAGAGTTAAGGTCCTCCTTCCAAATTTGAGGGGACTTCTGAGACTCAGCAAGTCTGCTGACATCTTTCTCGTGCTGCATGTACCTGTGTCAGCCAAAGGCCTTAAAGAAAAAGGCTGATGAAATCCAAAACACACACGAGGAAGCATGAGATGCTGTGAAAATCTATAGACAGTCCTTCTGAAACCAAAACTCCATGCTTGCAAGGACACTGCTGAACAAGGCTGTTCTATCCATAATTATGCTCAGTTCTAAGTAAAACATCCAAAAATGATGCAGACCAAAGTGAACCCTTTTGCCAAAATGTCCGTTTCAGCTGTTTTCTAACACAAATTCCTCCTGGGTCCATTGGTCTCTTCTGGTCAGCGCACACAGGGAACCAAATATGCTCTCCACTGAGGAACCAGGTTTAAACTCAACCTGAGCTGGTAGGAAAGCAAAACCCCCTGCCTTCAGTTTTGAGTGAACATTGTCACGTTCTCCCTTTCCCACTGACGTGGAACTATGAAATCCAAGGCTTTGCATGCCAGGATCCCACAAGTTCCCAGTAGAAAAACAGCCCATTGAGTGACAGACAGAAGAACAGGATTGCAGGGGAGCAGAAGAGAAAGAGGCCAATTTCACAGTGAATGTTTCCGATTTCAAGTCGTAGCCACACTGTTTCGGGGCGAGGGGGGCGGAGGGTGTGCCCGTGCATGGTACGTCAGGCATCCCTTGCACTTCCCTTGGCTGAGGAAGACAAATGCAACCCCAGACACAGCAATTCAGTATTATGGGAGCTTTATGGGAGCTGACTTCCAGCCTCACAGCTCCTTTAGCCTCTCAGTTAATATTTATAAAGCTCGGTATTTGTTCAGTGTTGTGCAAGGGGAGGAAAATTAAGCAGAAAGTCCGGGGGGTTCAGTCCCGGAGAGCAAATCTTACACCAGGCCAGGCACTGGCCACCTCCCCGGCTGCAATGGGGCATCCAATATAACACAGAATGATGAGAGAATCAGAGGCAAAGTTTCAGCCCTAGGCATTTAATTCAGGCTCCATGTACAAGTGTGTCTGCAGCGATAAAGGGCAGCCAGGATAAATCCCTGGGCACGGCGGCTGAACTGCCAAAATAGAGTTAAACACTGCCATGTTCTTAGAACTGAAATACTTGTAAATCAAGCCAAGAAACTGGACTTCAGGGAAAGATCAAAGGATAATACATCTCAGTGACTTGTTTTGGTTTTGGGTTTTGGTTTTGTTTTGTTTTTTTGAAACTCTGATCAGATTTGCAGGAGTGGAAATGTGTTTTAAAGAGGCAAGAACAGGCTGCCCCTTCAGAGGACTCTCCCCTGCCCTGCCTGGAGCCGTATTAACTCTGTCTAAAAGAAGTAGCCATGTCATGACTCATACTTTCCACTCCCCATAATCCCTTCTCAGTAGGGTGCAGACTTAAGACTTAAGAGTTTTCCCCTGACTTCAGTTTTGTTATAATTTATGCACCTGCTTTGAAAGAGCCTTTGAAAAATCTGGCAGTGGAGAAAAAAGGAGCCTGTTTTATCTGTCTGATGGACAGGCAGAAAACATACCCAAACACAGTGGAATTCTGCGTTACCAGGAAAATAATGTCTGCATCTATAACTTTCTACCAGGCTGTTAGTAATCAAAATAAACTAGTAGAAGTCTTTTGTCAGAACAAGGACAGAGCTTCAGTGAAAGAATAAGCAGTTCAACAGAGTCAGAAGTGTGCAGCTGACACGAGACAGAGCAAATGTCTTTTTGAAAAACACGCCAATTAATTATGTACGAGCACACTCTCAAGGGCCCAGATCTCATGTCCAGCTCCAAGGGACACCAGCAGCAGCTCTGCTGGATCCCACACATTTCCCAAGCCTCCGGAGCCAAGCATGAGGCAGCAGGTACTTCTGTAAAAGGATTTTTTATGGGGTTTTGGAAAGGTCAATAAATAAAATCTAAGTCTTGACGTGCCTGTTATTTTAGGAAAAGAGACTTTTTTCCATTGTCCCTGGGTCTGAAACAGTGAATACCACTTCTTCAAAGCCACTTTGGATTTGCGGTTTTCTACATAACAGCAGACTATGTCACCATTGCATCTAAAAATCTGCAGGTGACAGTCCATGAGACCTTCCCCATCCAGTCCAGATGGCTCCCCAGATCCACAATCAATGTGGTTTATGCCTCACAGCCTCTCTGCAGCCTGCCCTGAACACAACTAATTCCACCTAGTTCCCCTCTGCCAGTCACCTGCTTTCAGCCAAGTGCTTCCTCTGCCTGTCTTTTGTCGGCATTGGCCACCAATGCTTTCCAAAGGTAAAGAGCTGTTCCTGGGCTCGATCATCTCTCTCTCACTCTATTTCCAGCTCTCTGTTGGTCTAAGTTGTGTATTTTTACCATCACATACATCGCTCCCTCCATTAAGAGAAATAGCAGTGAGTGCGTGACATATGCTGGAAAAACAAACAATTTTACTGCTGACTTTCTGGAAGCTTTTGGTAAATAGCTGCACCTGGTTCCAAGTGTACTTTGTTCTAAAGTGGTGATAGTATTTACTTGCCTGATGCAATGCTTTCTGAGATTGTTAATTAAGAAAACATTGAGTTTTACCGGTGTTTGCATTTGGGGCTGTGTTTTGAACATATGAATGAATGGTGCCCCAGTGAAAATTATTATTTCTACTGGAATGCAAAGCTAAGAAATACATGAATAATAGAGACAGGCCTTCTTAAAACAGCTCAGTTTACCCGATTCATTTCTCGAAAGTCTTATTACCCGTCTGAAAGTATATACCCATATAACACATATTACCCTGCTGAAAGTAGATAAATGATGCAAAAATTGCCAGGGTTGAGCTATTTTGGGATATTACAAACCCAAGTGATAATATCTTGGTACTCCTATGATGGATTTATCCTTCTGCATATCCTCTCATTCTGCAGTCAATGAGTAGCTCTCCTCAGAAAAGCTCAGGAGCCTTTACCATCTGTCATCTTGATGACTGCAAATCTCTCTTTAATGGTGCGAGCCCCAAGAATGATTTGCACCTATATAAGAGCACAAAATTTTAAGAATACTCCTTTCCCTGGAGCTTCCCTGAATGTTAATAATGGGAAGGGGACACGAGAGCAGTGGGAAGAGATTTAGAAGTTTGCTAGTCTACATTAAAGATGGTTTCCATAGGTAACATCTCCAGGTTACCTGTAACCTTCACCATTCTTAGTGCTACTAATACAGACACCTGAGTCTATACAAATCTTCTTTTATCATTAAACAAATTTTAAAGGAGCAAATTTGATAGTTTATGCACTTTTATGCCCTTCCCCCAGCAGTGGGGTTGCATTCACTTGGAAATCTCAATTATAACACAGCTGTCAGCTCTATAATTAGACCGGTTAGGTCATTTTGAATGTAGTGTGTTATTCACCTCAAATAACAAATAACCTGCCATTCCACCCACACTTTGTACACCTCTCCAAGGGTTTAGAAATACACATACAGTCTGGTTGCCTGTGTGGTACCATAAAATGAACCTCTACTGCTTTGAAAATCCTGCCGTGGACACCTAGTTGTGGACTCAGCTCAGACAGAAGCAGCTCGTACCTTCTGCCAGAGGTAGGAGAGGGAGCTTGCTCTCATTGCTTTTCCTGCAACACAGAGCTCGAATTAAAAACTTTGATGAAATGCTGCCAGAAACACTGACAGCTCTGGGAAGGGGCTCTGTGGGGATGAAGATATGAAGGCAGCCATCAGGGCAGAGCTTCCTCAGGCCTTTGCCAGCAGATGAAACGCTATTCATCAGCCCAGCACTCTGGAGCATCCCAACGCACACTTTCCTCTTACTGTCTCACATGAAATCTCACAAACCACCAGAGATCTCTGTAAATGGCAGGGGAAACACAAACAAGACCAAACCACATGCCTTAGCCTTAATACTGGTATACCATTGACTTCTGAACTCAAAGAAACTCTTTTTATTTTGGAGATATCAGACAATCATAGCAACCAGCCTTCCAGACTGTCATTTGATCAATGTGGCTTAAGTCATTAATCAGAAAACCAGGTCCTTTTACCTAATCTACTTCTTTAAAAAGAAGTAATTTGGCCCATACTTATGCTGTAAAACAGCCACATGACCAAGTTATTTTGGTATAATGTGCAGTAGGGTCACAGAGCACCTGTGATGGAATCCTTTGCTTCATTTGCTGCAGAAGGCTTTTATTCAACCCTCAGTGACTAACTCAATCACTAACACAAGGTACCCTTTGCTGTCCACAGTCTCCATGGCTTCAAATACACAATTGAGGAGTAAACTGACTTACACATAGTGCACACAAACACATCACTGTGGGGAGTTAGTGCAAAGCTGGCGTATGTTAAACCCAAGCCCTGGCTGCCAGCAGCCCAATATCTACACCCAGGCAAGCCTCAGCAAGCTCCCAGCAAAGCCCTTCTCCCTGCCTGAGCCAATACAGCCGCTTGCTGTTGAGAAAATAACATAATTGCCCACCATGTGCTAAGTCTAATGAAAGCATATCGATTTTGTTGTTAAGGCCTGTGTTTCTAGGATTGCTGGTCTACCAAGATGTGTTTTCCAAACTGTACATCAATAGAAAAGTGCAGAGAAATCTCATTAACAATAAAACAAATAACCCTGAAATGCAACAGTGCTTGTTTCAAATTCAAATCCTAAAGATGACACATTTTAATGTGCTCAGCATCTTGCTTCATACTTGATGACAGATAGTTTTGAATGGCAGTAGGTTACTGGTCATTAATTAGATACATCTTTTATACTGTACCCCACCAACAGCGGAGGGAGGGGGCTCACAATGCCAAAACTCCTCTGTACACAAGCACTGTGACTGAATGCCTACAGAAAATGGGAAGGATAGTGAAGAGGGAAGAGCTGTTGTGTGAGAAGGACAATTGTGTTATTGCAGGTAGTTTCTGGCTACAGAGCTGGATGATGCTGAGCAGGGATTTCATACATGGGGGACTGTCCAAGTTGAAAATGTATGCTCACATCCAGTGCTGGGATCATGGCGCCTCGAATAACACAGGACAAGTTTCTCAACCCTCCCTGCCTTTTTCTTTAATTCCTTCATTATTTTTCAAACCTTTTGAAGTGCAGAGTTGCAAAAGAACGCCTGAGAGATGACCTGAGGGTGAATGATGAAAAAAGGCAAGTCTGGGCAGCTTGGAGGGGTGGTAACTCCTGCGGTCACCTCTGGGTGTGAACACCTCTTGGAAGAGGAGGACAACAAAGGACACCAACATCACTCCAAGAAAAGCCATCAAGAGGAGAAAATAAAATGGTGGCTTCACCCAGCATTTGAAGACAGGAGGTAAATACTGAGGCAACATGATCTATCCTCACCTGGTCTCCTGCCTTTTCGTGGGCCAAATGGGACCCTGCTGCTACCCCTGTTGCTAGAAGGGTTTGCTGGTGATAAATCTCTCCTTGAAATCCTTGCCTCTTTGCATCACCACAGCACTCCAGATTGCCTCAATAGACATCCGGCTCTTCCGTGGCATGGATCCTCTTCAGTAGAGCATGAACACACCTTTAGTCAGCTTCGGTGGGACGTACACACATTATGAAAGCACATCCTGAAAGTGAAGCCTACATGTACATGCTTTGTTGAATTAGACTGGAATAAATTAGCAGCAGAGAAATTGCATTCAAGATTTGGTGTAGGTATTTGCACCTAAACATTACCGTTGTTTCCCATAGATATCCCACAGACAGGGCAGAGCACTGGAGATCACTGTCCAATGTCAACACACAAAATGTGGTTTCTCTGGCAACCTCTTCATCTGAGTGTATGCAGAAACTATGGCAAACATCGACTGTCTTTATGATAATCACTGCATAAAGACTCAGCGCCAGCTACCTGGAGGCTTTAAGTGTGCTGGGGAAGTGCTGCTCTCCCAAATTTGGCCATTCACTATCTTTCACTTCCATGCAATCTGCAGGGCAATAGCTTTCCCCCATGAAAGTCTCTTTCTCAGAAGGCAGCAGACTTTCATGCTTACAGTCTAAAACACAAACATGCAAGAGTTCACTGTCCAGAAGGAAAACAGAGCCCAGGATGCATATTAATTACCAGTGGCATAAAGCCCAGGCAAGGTTGCTGCTCCATAGTCAAGCTATAAATCTGTCCAAATAGGATTCTGACCACGTTTGCCTTGTTTATATTACAAAACTTTATGGCCGTGTGATTCTTCACCTGGAGAGGAATAGTATCTCTGCGCAGTCAGTTAAGGACTGAGATTTATTATCTGGTGAAAAAGGCCTCAATGTTCTCCGCAGGATGGAAGGGATCTGTGTGTGCTGGCTGCAGCACTCCCGGAGCTGGGGGCTTTCCCTGGCACAACGGCTTGGCTGCCGCCCCTACAACAGGACCTCTGCTAAGGAGCTGATTAAAAGTTCCTGTAAGTTTTATCCCTTTATTTTCCCCAGAAAAAAAGCTTCAGAACAACAGAAAGGTTTACGCTGCCCTACCTCTACAAGCCTATTGATCTAACTGAGCTTCTGCGAGGGCATCCTACTCCTTCACCCTGGTGAGAAACCTGGCCCATCACAGAGCTGCTGTTACATGGATTTCTGCTTTGAGAGGTTTTTTGCTATACAGTTTGGGAGAATATTTCCAAATGAGGTCAAAAAGAGGTTCTCCCCGCTTTGTCCCACTCACAGTAAGACTGGCTCTGCAATGCTGGCAGGAGAGAGAATCCAAGCGCTGCTGTCACCAGGGAAGGGAAAGGACTTGATCTGAATGTGCAGTGGGAGACAGATGGCCGAATTAGAGAAAATACAGATTTCCTTCCCCATTTCAGCCATACTTCACAGCTCCTGGGCCCAGCACTGTCACAATTACAGCCACAAAAAGCAGATGAGACCTTAATGGTCACATAGGATGCTAGGGCTCAGGCTCACAAGGTGCTTCACTGTGGCTTACCAGCCTAGCGTGCCAGCTGAGGGAGGTAGCCGCTTGTGTGCCTGCTCTGAGCACCGGCCAAGGGGTACAGCACACATCTGATAGGCACCAGTTCGGCTGAGTGGTTTGGCACTGCCTGCACGGCTGACTTGGTGCGGGAAACACTTGCCTGTGGCTCAAACCTGACCTGGGAGTTGGGAAAGCTGCTAGTGTCTCAGTGTGCCTCAGTTTCCCTGCCTGCAAAGTGGGCTTGAGCAGACTCATGCAGAGCGCTCTGTGATCCCCTTGGGAGGAACACTACAGAGGCTGATCAGGGCAGAGAACGTATCTTCCCTGTAGATATGAAGGACACAATTTCTGCAAGCAGAAGCAAGAAAGTGTCCAAACTGACAAAAAAAATAAAATGCAGATTGTTGAGCATCTGTTCCACAGAAACAATCTCTCCAGGCCTCTTGGATGTTGCAGATGACACATTAACCTTAAGCACTGAAGAATTTTAATTGGAGGAGGAAAATGTGCTTATTTTCATAGAAATTTAGCCAGCACATGCTCCTGGCCTCCTCAGTGAAATGGGTCCTTTAATTGCATGATAACTCGCTCCCTCTTTGCTACATGCTAAATGTTAAGCAGATGCTTAAGACCTGTTGACTTCAAGGAGACTACTCACATGCTGAAAGTTACGTGCGTGCTAAAGTTTTCCACTCTTAGCCAGGTTTTCATTTTACCTCTAGCCAGATCCAGCGGGAGGGTCAGCTGGATCTGAGCATCGTGTATGCCCTAGGCAGAGCGGGAGGATCAGCTGTCTGGTTTGATACTCACTCTTAAGAGATAACTTTGACAAAGGGCAGGGGAAGGCATCTTCCATTCCTTGTTATTATATGAACATATAGCTCCAAAAACCTCCATTCTGTACTGGGTCTCACAGGAAAATATTTGAAATAATCCATATTCATTAGAGTTTTTAATCCCTCACACACCAGAATTCAGCAGGCTGCTAATGTAGAAGACAATTATACAGCACTTCACACAAAAAGCAGACCAGAACAGGTGCAAAGGCTGGAGCTTTGCCATACTTGCTCTCTGTTCTTTGGCAGAGGGCATCACTGCTTTACTTAAAATGTATTGAAACTTCCCAACAGTTTAAGGAGTCAGTCTGAAAGGAAAAGAGGTGACATTTAAGATTAATCATTAGCTGTTGACCACCTAAGATACTAAATCAAAAAGGTGACAGCTGGCCAAACTAAGCTTTATGTGTATTCCTTCTGAAGAACACAAGCAGAAGTGATGCTGTACCAGCAGGGCTGTAAAAAGACAGACTGTGGTTGTTTTGCCCCTTCAGTTAGGGCTCTGATATACAACTACAGGGCAAAGAAGTGGTGCCCAAAGGTTTTATGTCCTACCAAGGCATGCATGGGAAAAGTGAAGAGAGATTCTCCATATTTTGCAGATGTTGGTCAGAGGCACAAGAGAGAAAAATCACCTTTTGGAGTTTGTGAAGAAAACTCACAGCAAAGCCATGACCCCTGATCTGCCAATATCAGCCATGTCACTGCCCAACAAACCATCGTCTCAGCTTGGGGTTTCATCCTACCTGCATGGAGGGAAGACAAACTAGAGCTGTACAACACTGTGGGGTTGAATTCAAGAACATCGAGCAAAATTTTGACTCACTGGACTCACCAGAAACACTTTGGGAAAGACTGCAGCAAGGAGGTCAACGGTGAAGGACTTTTACTGAAAGAAACAGGCTTTTAAAGAGGGGGTTGCAATGTACTTCTGATGTAAAAGATCATTCTGTGGACAGGAAGAGGGAGCCTATTACCAGCATTATGGTTTATTCCCCCCAAAAAATGCTATGGAAAAGAAATATTCCAGCAAGTAGGTGATAATGCAGGGAACAAGGGATGAAATGACAGCAGAGTTTTGAACTGTTTAAGGACCTGGTGGAAAAGGAAAAAAGAATAAAATTAGGAAGAGTGTTAGTACTTAGTTTCACTTAGGATAGAAAGTCATTAATTACTGATAGAAAGGATCTGATTTGCTGACCATTTAAACACATAGCTGCACCACATGCAATGATACATCCAATTTGCACACAATTATCCTGTTTTTCCACACACAGATTAAGTAATTGCTTGTATTAACTGCAAGATACATTTGCATATTCCAGCTACCTGATTTGCATGCTAAATCACGGCAACTGTGCGTACAACCTAGCTGTTCATCCTTCCTTTGCATACACACGTGCCTGCCTAAGTCTGCTCAAATCAAGACCAGAGATTACATCTGTCTGGAAAGTATCACTAACACACTCATGTACTGAAACTGGCACAGAGTGCCTGGGGGAGTGCTTCCCAGTGCTTTAGGATTAGTTTCTAACAACAGAACCTGTGATGCAACCAGCTTAGGTGAATTAAGCAGGGACAGCCAAAGCAATAACTTGGTCTCCATATCTGCCCCACTCACCATTTTGGAGATCACCGTCTCTGTGCAAAAGGAGGACAACCAAACAGGTCCTTTAATCCCTTGCTGCTTTGCACAGCCTGGAGTTCTACTGGAAATGAGGATCCCAGTTTAAGTGAGCAAGTGGTGGTGAAGCGAGCAGCACAGTTGAAGAGCAGGCAGAGGCATTCCATCCTTCTGCCCCTCCTCCTCAAGAAATAGACCTGTTTGGTTATGGGATTAGTAATTATGGAAGCTTAATCACATACCTTCCTACAGCAGTTTTTGTTTTCTCTGTAAAACATATTTATTACTTGTTTTAGGGTAGCATACATGAGCTGTGAGTCAGGCCAGTGTTACACTTAGTGCTATATAAATAATGAACAAAAAGATGGAACTTCCTACAAAGAGTTTATGAATTAAATAAATTACATCTATAACTCCAGGAAGTGGCATCACCATGCACAAGTTATCTGGACCATGATGCAAGTTTTCTAGGAGATAGTGCAAACTATTTCACAACCACTTTACAAGAAGCATTTAAGAGCATCTTTAAAAATAACTAAGTCAAGTGGGTTTCGTTCATGGCCATTCACTCATAGCCAGAAACTTTAGCAAATTTTTCTTTAGCTTAATGGACATGCAAAACTTGTCTAATTATACCTGCCCCAGTGTTCAGCAGAGAGGAAAGAGAGGCCAGATATCACTCCAGTGGGACCTGATGTATTTGCCCAGCATGATGAAAGTCTCATATTTCAGTAGGTAGATTGCATATGCTAAAGCTGGCTTTGGCCAGGGCTGCAGGTGTTAAATGAGACCATTCCCTGGGATTGCTGGAAGTCTAAAGTTACTCCTATAGAATAACACTGTGTGTAAACATAGACAAAGAAAGCATGAACACGTCAATTAACAAAATGAATTCTGATACCTGACATGATCTTGAATGCAGCACATCTTATATTTGGTGGAAATATCTCCTTACCAGGACAGCCAAAAAGTGCCCAGTCCTGTCATGCTGAGCCACATACAGGAGCTTGGAGTCAGGAAGGGGTCAAAACACATACAGCGAGTGTTGGGTTTGTTGGTACCATGGGTGGCATGAAGGATGTGTGAGGTTCTTGTTCCTGAAAAGCTCCCTTTTATAAGATCTGCTTCATTCAAGGCAGGGCTAGTAGGCCCCAGATCAGTAGAAATTAATCAGACTTCACACACTACACCTCATCTGCTTCAAATTTACCTTGAAGGATCAAAATAACAATAAGTAGGACCCAATGTACTTGGAGTCAGCTACCAAACCCACAACTTTGTCAAAACAAACCAAAAGTAAATGCTAGTCGTACCATTTGGCATCTCTTCCAGAACACAAAACTAGAGGTTGACATATCTGAGAGCTCTTGTGGTACCAGAGGGTCTTCAGCACACCTGGGAAACTGGGCCAAACCACCTCCTCATAGTCCTTCCCAACACTGACATAATATATCCTAATACATTGCAAAAACTGGCAGGTGCTTAACACTGCAAACCAAAACTGCTGTTGTGTGAGCCTGCCTTCCTCATAGTAACAGGTAACACATTTAAAAGACACAGCTTTTCTCAGCTAAAGGCTTCAAAACTTGCTGAGATCAATCAGACTCTTACGTGGGGAAGATTAGAGGCTAAGAATAACCATGCATTGACTAACCTAAGTTTAATTCAGCTCACTGGCAATAAGTGTGAGGTACAGCTGTAAAGAGAGGGCGCATTTACTGCCAGAACATTGGTATTTATTTATTTTTCATTTCTGTTCTACCCTAACAAAAGCTATTCATTCTTTCTGAGAACAAACCCATTCCTAAGTGATGCCAGTCAAGGTAATAAGACGTAAATGGTCACGCAATACTTAGTCCAAGGGCTGAGGGAAAAGAACTAAGGCAAGCTTTGCAGTCCACCCCATGCAGGACTTCCTAAAGCTTTGTGCATGGAAAGGCAAGGAGCCAAAAGCTCCTTCCCCAGCAGAAGCAGACTCAGCCTGGGAAGAGCTCTGCAGTGGCTCCCTGTGGAAGGGAAGCAAGCAGGGGAGCAGTCAGAGAGGAAAAGCTCAAGTGTGAAGGTCCCCACGCTCTACATGGTGACCCCTTAGTGGGACCAACTGCACTGGGCTGACAGCTTTGGGTCCCTTGCACCCATCTGGTGTAGGCACTGGAAGAGACTTCATGGCTGTGACAGCCTTGGTGGTCAGCTGGTTCTGCTAAGGGTTGAAGAGACTCTTCATGGGACACTACATACACTTGATGGGCTGCATCTCGGGGACCCCTCCTGCAAAGGATAACAAGCAAAGGCCCTCTTGGAGTGAAGGCCAGTAAATCCCATCACTGAGACTGCTTCAGAGAAAGCCCTCTGACACCAGCTCTGCTGCTTTCAACCAGGGACACGAGTTCTGCTTCCAATCGCAACTTTCCTCTCGCCAGCAGAGATAATAGTGTGTTGGTCTAAAAAAATCTCCTAACTGCTGTCTTCAGCCTGTGTCCAATACCAGTCAACTTCAGATGTAATGGCACGGATACATTGACAGGCAGACTAGTGGGTTCTCATACACAAAATACAGCTATAAAATGATGATATCTGCTCCAGTTTGCTTTACCTTTCTAAACCAGACTTGCTCTTGCCTGTATCTGGGAAGTTTTCTTATTTACTATTTCTTCTGCACTGTCACTTTAAAGTGTAGTTTGATAATAATAGTGACTGCACCAGGCACTCATTAGGATTACTTAATTAATGTTTGTGAAGCACTTTAAGATCCTCAGATGAAAGGGGCTAAGAAATATAATGTATAATTATTATGTATTATTAATAAACTTCTGGCACATTGACAGGAGAGGAAAACACATCAAGCACGCCCCGCCCACCCGCCCCCCGCCCCCTTTTCTTTCTAAAAAGATTTAACTTTTATGCTATGAAGGACAGATGTACCAAAAATTCACAAACAATTAAACAAGGAGTGAAAGCTCCCTATTCCACCACAGAGGCTGGGTTCTTCTGATAGCAGAGAGCAAACATTGCCTCAGAAAGTGAGTTACACTCCTTTTCCATCCAGACACTTGATGAACCCATAGTTTTGAGAACAGCCAGATATGGAGAAGTCTAATAGTGGAAGTGGTCAAACACACCAATTACAAGAAGTAAAGAGAGTTTATTTAATGTGTGATCACTACAGTTAAGAAAAGCATACGATGCAAAAGAAAGTAAGTGTGTGGAGTGATAGATGAACATTTTGAAATAAACAGAAAAATGACAGCCATGTGAATTAAGTTCTTCAGAGCTGAGAATGTGCCAGATAAAAATGAGATTCCCAGAAACCTGAAAAAAACCAAGCCGAGATGGATTCCCAGGCAGTTTCACGGAAGCATTAAACTCTCTCATGCGTTACAGCTGCCTCTAGCAGCTTAGGGCCGGGATCCAGATGCACCAGAGAAACAAGTGGTCCAGGGATTAGGGGTGGATTACAACCCCATTCCTTGCTCCATCAGTGACCCTGAGAAGACAGTTAGTCCCTCTGTACCCTCTCCAAGTACACTGGGATAATCGCCCTGCTCTCCTTCACAAGACAACTGGGAGAACAAACACATTACAAAGCACTTAGATGCCAGGGTTGAGAAAGCTAGGGACTGACAGACGCTGAATCACTGCAGAAAAAGATAAGAAAAGACTGGACATAGTCATATAGAAGGCTCCTCAAGGAACCAAGGAGTTGTTCCTGGTGCTTTGTGCCACAACATCTTTCCGTTCCCAGTTTACGCTACCATCAGATACCATTGAAAGCAGCCAAGCAAAGCATACCTGGCACGTGGAAGAGATTTCTTGTGTCATGGAAAGTGGGCTTACTAGAGCTCCTGCTCCCTACAAAAGATTTTAAGTAGTGAGACTGAGACAGACCTCTTTGCTCACATCTTCAGTTTATTCTTTTAGCAAAATGTTATTTTTTAAGAGATACCCCCAAGGAATCTTAAGTTTAAAATAAAACTTGGTAAGTATAATCACGTTTTAGAAACATTTTGTCCATCAGTACCAATCAGAGAGCATCTCTGATGTTTATGCTGTTTATGTGCTGCAAATGAGATTTACAGCTCCATTTTGTTAAAAAATGAGCAAGAACAAATGGACTTAAATAAAATAAAACAAAGCTAACCTGTGCTTTTGGCTAAAGACTCTGCATGAATCCTAGTCCAAACAGCATTGAATAAGTTGAACTCATAATAACTGGAACTAATTATGTACCATGGAAAAAAAAAGAACTTTAAAATAAATCGTTCTTTCCATTGCTTTGACTGTTCATCCAGCTTTTGTTAGTGACAAGTTTTTTTATCAGATGAGATGGATGCCTGATGGATGTTGATCTTCACATGAGGTTTGTCAATATGGGATTCAGGTACCAATAAATGCTTCAGTTTTTGCTTTGCTATCGATTTCTCTTGTCCAAACCCAGGTTTCAGACACACAACCAAGCAGCAGAGTGCTGAGTTAAGGCCACCTTCCCTATGCTGCAGTGCCATCACCTCAGGAAGAGTCACAAAATATCCACAGTCCTTGGACCAATGGTCCACGTTGTTGGACCAGAATAGCTGCAACTTCAGCACAAACACTCACGGGAATCATGACAGGTCTGGGAGAGACACGGGAATGGGGAAAAGGTGAACATTCCTAAAAATGTTGATAAATCTTTGAGGCCAGGCAGAAGCTGGATGCCAAGGGAAGGGCTGGCTGTCATCATCTCGCCTGGAGATAGCATGGGACAAGTCAGAGAGCAGGGAAGGGGTAACAGTGCAACCTTTTACTCCCAGAGAGAAGCAAACCACAGGGTCTTTCCTCTTTGAAAACCCACATGAAGCTGGAGCCCTGGGTTGGGAAGAGATAATTAGGGGCAGATTGGGAGATTCTGTAGGGGAAGAGATGGATGGTCCCCCAAAGACCCCTGTCCTTGTTAACCATACAGGTGCTTTCCTGGATGCTACCTAAAATACACTGAAAGGAGCTCCCAAACTATGCAAAAGCCCACGCTCTGTCCAGTTACTGTCCTCACATTCACACAAACACTGTTGCTATCAAAGGTGGCAATTGTTTTGGCTGAGGAGACACTACTCCTGTTGAGTAATGTGGCAAGTTGTTCATTACACTTGCTGTGCTCAAAGAGGAGATGGTTGCTAGGATTAGGAGTTTTTAACTGAAAATAAATACTTTTCTTATACAGGCTGATTTTAGTACAAAGTAATTCCCATATGAAGGGGCAATTTTAAATATATTTATGTGTGTATACATGTCAATATATACTGTATTGGATATGTATTATTACAATTATATAATTCCACAACAGTTTTTTATATGTATATAGTCTAACATACATAGTCTCTTGCTATTCAAAACAGTTAGACAGCATCCCCTCCTTACAGTCAGAATTACATCAGAGAGCACTGAAAATGCCCCACTACAGACCTTTTAGATCTACCAGAGAAAAACTTTCCATTTTTCTGTAACCACTCATTCCTCAAACATGACAAAGTTTTCCAGGCTGGGCTCACTTAAATAGGAATACCTGTGCTGAAAAAAAGAGAGGTTTGATTTCTCACTCCATCCCCGTGGATAAACTGTCAGAGGGCTGTCAGCACCTTCCACTCTGTAATATTGCACTGTAGGCAGTGGGCAAGGGCTGCTGGAAGCTCACCTATACCATGAAAATGTACTAGTGACATGGGACAGGGGGAAGCCAGGGTCCTGTCCCCCCCCCAGCTCTGCTCCAGCCTTCCTCACCGACCTTGGGCAATGATCACCTCTTCACTTTAAGATGGGGATAATATATATATCATAGGTTTGTCCTGGCCTTAAGTAATCCATCTTTTCAAAGCACTTTGAGAGCTTTGCTTGATGAGTACAGACATCATAATACTCATCTGTTCCCATTACATTCAATGGGAGTTTTACCCTCCACAGAAGCAAGGCTGGGGCTGCTGGTGTTAATGGGGGGCCTAGAAAATAAACGCACTTAGGATATTTAAATGCCAGTATTTTGGGAGGGGCTACAGTAGGTGCAAAGGCACAGTGTTTGTGCAGGGATGATCAGCACTCTTCCAGGCTTGCTCTGGAATAGAGAGTAGAATTTTTTCATTAAAAATCAGAAAGAGACCTCACGGAGTCCTGCTGGTAAACATGTTCAGCTAGTGCCAGATTGTAAAGGAGACAGCGGAGGCCAAGCAAAGCTAGGACATCAGAAAGAAACCGTAGACCAGCCAAACTTGGGGCGGGGGGGTTACTACAAGGTTTACTTTTGCTGTACTGAGTAATTGAGAACACCAGGAGATGAACATGTGGCTAGTGCCCCAGGGACTAAACTTAGGGCAAGGTCATCTTAAGGATAAAGAGTGCCAAAGCTAAAGCAGCTCAGGCACAACCATTAAGCAACGAGTGCGGGGCAGGGATCCCTGAGCTGTTACCAGCTCCTAGGTCCATGGCACAGAGCAACACAGAGCTAATTTACCCACTCAGCCCTTGAAACAGTTGTGCCCCATAAGGACAGTGACCGCCAAGCCTGAGCTCAGCTATCGCCATACTGTGGTGTCAGTGCTCCCAGTTTTAGTGTAACACATGGGAAGCCAACCCAGCCCGTGATGGAGCTGAGCCTATAAATCTAGGAAACAAACTCAGCAACTCTCGTAACAGTAAGGGTCTGATCCTCGTCTGCCTTAATGTAGTAGAAGCAGTGACAACATATAGCCTCCATGTATAGCTTCTTCAGAGGAAGCTAGTATTAATGTCTTGCTCACATTCACTGACCACATTGTGCCTCTTCTGTTGCTGTCATATCTCCATGGAGTAAATCTTATTGACTGTGTTTATTAGAACAACTAAGTGATCGGCTGTGAACTTTCTTTGACACAAATATTTTGCCATTAGCAATGACAAAAAGCAACACTCATGTTGTAAAAGTAACACTGGATTATGCCTCTCCCTGGGGGCATTTACATCGAAAGAAATGAGAAGGAAATTGTGATCTTTGGGATCACTAGGAACATGCAAAAGTAGGAACACAATGGCAAGGATATTTATCCCACTGTGTAAGAAGAGTTAAATGAAGAAAGCAATTTAAAAAATGAAAATAATTGATTTTTTTTTTTTTTTTTTTTTTTTTAAAAACACAGCTCCAGAGTGCCACTGCACAGCTAGTGCTGAACACCACTGCAGACAGTGCACACCCGTCGGGCACAGCATGCTTGACTCGGCAGCACATGCAAGTGCTTTGCACAGGCACCAGCCGAAGCTGCACCCACACTTTGTGAGCATTATACCATACCGGCATTTCCTGGGTGAATCAGGCCCAGCACTCTTCTTCTAAATCCCATTATTACTAAGCCTCTGCAGTTACAGCTGAATAAAGCAGGGATTTTCCATTCTTGCAAGATTTCCTACATTTTTGACTGGTGATGTTAGCACCTTAAACCATGCCTGCTCACAGGCTGAGCAGGATGGGAGAACGCTGAGCAGCAAGGGGAGTTAATTTCTCAGGGAGATTTTTCAAAGGTACAAATGAGAGCTGGTGCTTTAAAAATAGCATCAACTATACTTCTATAGCACAGGTTCTCTAAGGAATTCAGCCCAAGCACATAAGCTTGTCACTTCCCTCCTGAGGCAGGCAGTCTCACACAGATGCGGTGCTAAGGCTCAAGGAGGACCACAGACTTGCTCCAGGCTCTCCTAGCAGAAAGTTACAGATAAGTTAAAAATCCAGGAGTATATATATGTTTATGCACACTATACTTCATGGACTGTATAGCAAGTACATCAAAAGAACTACTAGGCATAACATTTTTAATTTTCCTGTTATAAAATTCTTTAGAGACTACAAACCTGCAGGCCTGGATTGTAAATTGCTGAACCCAAACCATTTTCAGGCAGGAAATGCCAGGCAGCTGCCTGCCTGGATCCAAGGAACACTCAGGGCTGCAGTAACAGGTCTGGAGAAAGCATCACCTCTGAAGGGTGAGGATCCCACCTGGAGAGCTTAGAACAAGCTTGCAGTTGGCAGATGTGTACCATGCAGGAAATAGCATGGGATGTTGCATTAGGGATGTGGGAGACTAACAAGGTGATGTCATGGCCAGGCTGTCTCCTATGTTACAGGAACTCCCAGCAAGAGTCTTTAGATCCAGGAAAGAATCACAGGACATAATTACCAGGCTGGCAATGTTACTAGAGTTCCCTGCCCCGCCCCCCCGCCCCCAAAGTGGGAGTTTAGGGAAGCTGTAATACAGAGGAGTTGTGGGAACTGGCAGCACAGCAATACATTGTGGGAAGGTCATCGGTGAGACAGCAGCAGAGGACACGTTGCAGGGAACCGAACATAGGAATTAGGGCTCCCCAGACAAAAGATTTAAGAAGTTCACTGGGAGGACAGGCACCCAGAAAGGAGCTGCAGGATGAAGAGA
This sequence comes from Pandion haliaetus, assembly GCA_013401275.1. Classification (NCBI taxonomy): domain Eukaryota; kingdom Metazoa; phylum Chordata; class Aves; order Accipitriformes; family Pandionidae; genus Pandion; species Pandion haliaetus. Next base: position 110,293 of record VYZV01030656.1, on the reverse strand, counting down.
TTGATACAGAACAGCAATCATTTGTGTGTCCACAGGACAGTGCTGTGCTAGAAACCCAGCAATAAGCTATAGACCAAAGTGGCAAATCCCTGAACCCAGTGGAAAGGCTTTGGAATGAGGCTCTCCTTTTGAGGATCTCTGAAGACAGGAGTTTTCATTGGATGAAAGGGAAAAGTCTCCTATATATAGCAGAAAAGCCAAGGCAGTAGCTGCATCAGAAAAATGAAAGTCACAGCAAAATATGGGCAATCTGGCTTTAACAGACAAAGTCAACATCTGCCCTGTGATGGGAGCCTCACAGACAGATGAGACATGGCTAAGATGTGACCCCTGCAATTAGGGAGAGGGGTTTCCCCTGCTAAATGCTAAATTCAGGCAGGTTTAGAGATGAATGAAAACTGCATGCCATAAGGGAAGGCCAGGAATAGAAAGCCCATGTGGGGGAAGAATGCTCTAGATGTAGCAAATGCATCTCCAGGAGGCTTTATCATTCTTATTTTGTCACTACTATCAACAATAATAAGAAAAGAGCTTACAGCACAACCTCCCCAATCCCTAAGCAATGCATCCAGAGATTAGCAGCAGAGAGCAGCGGGCAGCTTGAGAAAAGCTGTTCAACAAATGTAGAGGCATGCATAATAAGATTACTGAATTGGAGTTGCATGTTTTCAAGGATAAATGTGGTATTATTGCACTGGCAAAGACATAGTAGGGACAGGGGAAAAGATAAGAAATAGCTTGCCAGAATGGAAGGATTGCTGCAGCTGAGCTCCCAACAGGACAGGGACAAGTGGGAAGTGGAGGCAGCAAGGAGCAGAGGAAGTGCACATCCTACTTGACATGCAGATATGCAGAGAAGCTTTTTGCAAAGTGGGTGATGTCATTGTGTTTTTCTCAGCCTTCAGGACAGCAAGAGAAAAATAGAGGAAACCAGCACATGCAGAGGAGTCTGTAAGATGAGCAGACTTTTTCCCCCCCCACCCCTCTGTGCAACACTAATTACTCAAATATTGATCAGGGAAATAATTTGTAAGGACTAAAAGACAAAAGAATTTCCTTTCCCCCTAAGAGGCAAAAAGGGCAATGTTCTTGCAGAGTTGCTGGAAAGGTCCAGGTGATCAGAGGATTTCCAAGACCATATAAGTTAATTAAGATGTTGAGTTGGTCTAATTTGTTACTTGTTTATACTGGAAAATATGGAACAACTCCATTCTGTGATTTTTTGGGATGCCATGAAGCCTAGTTGGATTTACAGCTAGGCTGGCTGTCCCAAGGGGCATGAATGTCTCACCAGGAGGTGGACCCACAGATCCTAACTAGCTTGATTAGTAAAAAACAACAGCTACAGAAGGGACTTCTGCTTTGGAAACCCAGGGCTGCTAGCCAGGTTGTGGGTGACAGAAACCAGCTGCCCAGGCTTAGCCTTGCTAAGGGAAAGGGCAATTATGATTAAAAGCCAAAACCTGAGTGCTGGAAAACTGCTAGCCACTACTGCCCTGACACAGACACTAAGTCCCAAGAAAAAGCAGCAGTTCTCCCTGGCTTCTGGAGAGCTGCTTTTCTTTCCCGAGGAAAGGAAAACTGTCACACAACAAAATGTAATAGCCACTCCAGAAAATATCTGCACCTCATATTCATCTGGGATAAATCCAGACAGAAGCAAGCACCAAAGAGTCCTCTATGGTTAAAAATGGATGTTGTGAGTACACCAAAGTACAGGAGGAATGCTATTTAAAAAAAGCAAACAAACCCCCAAAACCAGAAACCAACCACCAAAGTGTTAAGGAAGACCAGGAGAATAATGAAAATAAGCAGGAATATGCAAAAAAACAGGAAGAGGAGGAAGAATCCACAAAGACTGCAATGAGTGTTTCTCAGGGATATACAGGCAAATAAAGTCACAGGAAGCAGGAGACACTGATCCTTTAAGATATCTTGTAAGGCTTGAGAGAGAAAAATGAAGAGTTTTATTTAATAACTGCCTGTTAAATATTTTTCTCGTTTGGTAGAGGGAGCATCCCTTAGTGCTCAATTTTGTGCACAGGGGTTTTCCCACTGGGCAAGGTGAGTGCAGGGGAGTACAGTGGAGCAAGTGCCTCCAAGTTAAATAGACTGGTGGGTGAAATGGTTCAGGTGCCTGTTGCACAGTCTGGCCCCCAGAAGGGCTGGAGTGCTGTCCCGTGGCCCTACAGCACCTCGCACAAGGATGGTGCAGCTTTGGTTACAGATGCGAGGGACTGCAGCATTATAGGACAGGAGCAAACACCCCTTTGCTAGTGCTGGGGGGTAACAAGGCAGCGAGCCTGGGACTTTAACAGCTGTCTGCTGCCTCATCGTAGAAATCTGGAGGCTCTCAAAGAGTGGGTATTATAAAAAGCTAACAGTGTTCTTTCCAGTCACGTACAGGGTGAAGCATCACACATAAATAAGACACTGCTTGCCATGAGGTGGTTAGTTTAAAAGACAGATTAGTCAAAAGAGATGGGTAAATCCTCAGTGGATAAGAAAGCAACAAAAATTAAGGTCTGGGGGATTCTTTGTCTCTTATTTGAATGCTGTTTTCCACCCTGAGGTACATCACCTGTTTTCTTTTTTAAAAAAAAAAAAACAAACCAGCCACAAATAGAAAACAACTCACTCTCTCAGGATTTAACCCATCCCAGTATAACCACAAGAAGTTCTGCAGTAAGCTGTTATGGAGGAGTCAGGTTAGGTGTTGTACAAAAAGTGTTAACAACAAACAAATGCTGACAGCCAGCAAGAAAGCCCACCTCACTGGAGCAGGAGTTGGACAACTGGGCATGGCTTACAGAGGGATTGTGTTGGGTTTGGGGGACAACCTGCATTTGTAGCCATTTTCTAGACTTCTTAAAGAGAACATGAAAGGAGACTGTATTTCTTACATTTAAGTGGAAAAACCTTTGCACTGAGTGGCACAAGCCTGAAGAAAAAGAATAAGCAAGGGTAGTACAGATTTTCCCAACAGTGATTTTAGGTCCTTCAGTGACAATCATTAAACCTCAGAATAGTTTACATTGTTTCCTTTCTATAGGAACAGTTTGAGCTCCCAGACCTGGCAAAACAGATGGGAGTCTGGCTTTAGGAGAGGTGACAGAACCTATTGGAGGCCCGTGGCCTCAGCAAAAGTGCTCCACTGAGGAGACAGCTGAGGAAAGCTGGCCAGGAGCTATCAGGCACAGGCTCAGATTTAGAAAATGCAGCCTGAAACAGAGCCTGGGCACAGCTGGTTAGGTCAGATAACGGGTCAGGCTGCCAAGTCCCTCTCCCCACTTCCTTCCATCAGAAGTTGAAGGCTGGGTCCAGCCTATTCAATATGTGGAATGAATTCTCATGAAGGTGATCAAAGCAAAGGGCAAATACTGGCATGAGAGAAAAGCTATCCACCAGCAGGGAGCAAATCGGATAAAGAATAGGCTTAGCAGCTCTTCCGTCCCTGCCTGGTAAGCTAATTGTTCAGCATGCCCATTTTCCTTGCTACCCTTGACATGAGTAGAAATCTGTGTTTGGGAACTGCTGGAATATTTGAGGTCTGATAACATACAGCACCATTTTCCTTACAGTAACGAAGTCACAGAATGATAGCTTTAAATGGGAAGGATAATAATGCATTACCATTCACTCTCAATTAATCCAGAGCTGCAATGCTGAATGCACTTACTCTGAGAATTTTCTCAGAAAATGAAGCTAGAGTGTATTTCATTTATAAATCACAAAAGACACTTATTTGGCAAGAATGACCCCTGCTCATATACAATAAATCACGAACATCAACAGTCTCTAATGGATTTTGAGTCAGTGCCACACAGTGAAGCCTGGGGCCTGTGTTTCAGGATTCCAGGACTGTGCCAAAGGAGCCTTATAAATGATTAATGCATTTAGCACAGTGTCATCTGTGCCATTGGAGAGAAAGAGACATTCTGGGGCTCCATTTGTCATTAAAAAAGTGATAATCGGTTCAGCAGCTGACCATGCCTCTCCCTTCCCCCGCCAGAATGAGCCATTTAGCTCCACACTTTGTAAAATGCCTTCCCCAAACTTTCATACATGCTCTTGGTTCATGATGTGCAACATTTCTAGAAGAGAAAAGAGGGGGAAAAAAAGTCTGTTTTCATACGTAGCCCACCAAAGCCAGATTCCTGTGGGATGGAACTAAGGTTTGCATTTGCAAATGCACATATAACAGGGAGGAGACATTAAAGAGGTAGCTGGGGCTTCTTTCTACTTCTTTGCTGTACTGAAAGGACACCAGTACACAGAAAATTCAAGTTTTGGTCCCTACTGCTCAGTCTCTTATGCTTTTCAGTTATTCATCCCACAGTTTTCAACCTCTCCCCCTTCACTTTTGTCCCCATGGTTACAGAATCATTGTGTTCACAGAGATTTTCCTCACTAAAGAATATGTGACTAACATGAGACAGCTGAATTATCAGAGCCAACTCTGACATTGGTTTCTCCTAACATGGATCTTATCTTCCATACGCCTTCAAATAGATCTGTTGCACTAGCACCAACTTCAGAGTAAGCAGCACTTCAACTACTGACAGAGACAGAGCTGCAGCAGTACTGCGCAGGCAGACTTAAATCAGGTAAAGGATGAAATTCAAACACTAGCTTTAGCAGACCCACAGCTTAGGAATGCACGATACAAATAACTAGGAGATGTATTTCACCACAGAATTTTAAATTAAGCCCTAGAAGGGAAGGCATTATTTCCTGACTGGACTTAGTTCTAAGAGTTCAAGTAGATTTCCTCTTCTTAAAAGCCAGTTTGGTTAAGCAGTAGGAGACACACATGTTTTAGGCCCAAAGAAATCTCTATTACAAAATGCACTAAAGACAGGCCACTGGATAACAAGTCTACAGCCTCCAGTTACAGCGATCAGTGTATGTTGACCCACAGGTCAGCAGAGCTGCTCCCACACTGAGCAGCCTAGGCTGCCCAAGGTAAGCTCAAACCAGATCCTTTCCAAACTACACCCAAAAGATACAATAAACCTTGTTTTCATCTGGGAGGCCTTCCTCCCCTTCAGTCACAGCATCCATCCAGCCACAAGTGCCCAGATGCTAAAGCAAGAGTAGCAGGGCAGTACCTCATGTAAGCATCACCACAGTCATGAGCCAATACAGGCAAGACTTGAGAAGAAATGTGGAGCTCTTACCTTGGCCGCTACGGAGGAGTTGGGCTTCTCCAGGAGGTCCCAGAGCTTTTTCCTTTTGTCAGCACAGCAAGTGTTATCAAATTCCTCCCCTTCCCTTTCCCTCAGCGTCTCAGCTTCTCTCTTCAGCTCCTCGTTCATCTGCTCCTTCTTCTGGTGGTAGCGGGCCTGGCAGCAGGACTCCAGGTAGATTTCATCCACCCCCCAGTAGTCCAGCTCCTGGCTGAAGGACAAGGCGCACATCTCCTCCATCATGTGCAGCTTGCCGGTACGGTAGAAGTTCAAGATTGAGGTGAATGCCCCGGGATGCCTGTCGAAGAAGTACTCGTTCTCCTCCAGGTTGTAGTCGTCGCAGATCTCCATGAGGGAGTCGTGCGTGTTGCAGTCTCTGAGCTTTCCCAGCCTGGTCCGCGGCAACCTGTCCAAGGTCCGCCAGAGAACCTCGTGGGCCAGCCCCCCCACGTTGAGCTTGACCCTTCGGGAGCAGGCCTTGCTCCTGACGATCTCCGTGGGGTCCGGAGGCAAAGAGGTAGTAGAGCGAGATCCATGCTTATTCATCCCCAGAGGCATCGCTGGTCCCCCTCAGGCTGGACGCTCGTAGGTGCGGCGCGGGGCAGGGCGTGCGGGGGCCGGCTCTCCTCACCTCTCCTTCCCCTCCATGCCCCAGAGCTGCAAGAGAGAGCGACCATGGGGCCCCGCCCGCTGCCCTCCGCCTCGGCGCGCCCTTATGCGCGCGCGGGGGAGCGTCCGGCCCCGCTAATCTGCTCGGGGGGGCGGCGGCGGCGGCGCTCTCC